>PNEQ01130162.1:18947-68312 GCA_003012365.1 Medauroidea extradentata | reverse complement strand
AATAATATAAATATTTCATTTGTTTACTATCCTCAGACGTTGTTGCATTTCCCGACTAAGCTAAATCAATTATTCTGATAAATGTGATTCCTTTTTTTTCTCTATTTTGATTATTCTTAACAGAAATAAATCAAACATAAATTAATCACTTAAATTGTCTATGCATTGTTAATCCGTATCGTATCTGGTAACCTGGTTCTGCCATCTTGTACATCACGGAAACACTACGACTGAAACATGGTCTAAGAAACCATATGTGTATATATATTTGTACAGTCCATCAGAGTTACACTATATATATATTACACTCGTTAGAAACTTTTATTGTCCTATCGGCAATGAAATTGCCCTCTAAAATTTCGAAATTATAATTCGCGTTTTCTTTTATGCACGAAGAAAAATCCAATGAAGGTCCGCATTCTTACGTAATTGGACCTTGACTGTTGTATGCCTCCAACAGGGCGCTGATCAAAAATTAAAGATGCAACTATATGAAGGCCAATAAGGTGGAATCACTGTGGCAGCGAGAGACCAATTGACGGTCGCTATCTACTTCAGTACAGAATATTCTTGGATACTAGCGCACAGCGCCAGTGAACAGGCAACATTTTTTCCGGTTTCTGTTATTATGAGGTGAGTATGGAGTAGCTCCGGAATTTACGTTTGTATGAATAAATTAAATAATTGGTTTTCATTACGAAAAAAGGATAACTCCTTCGATTTAATTTTTTTTTCACAAATATTCGTAAACAGCGCTTACATTGAGATGTTGGCGTTCAGACTGAACGGTCATACATAGTTGCAAAAATAAGCACAACATTATTACTGTACGTACGGGAAAAATTTGTTTTTAAAACGGCTGACGCCGAAAGTAGTTACTTAAATGCTAACATGCTGTTAGTTTATATACGGAACTAGTGCACGAGCCGATGTCCTCCCATTTCACAATAAAATTTATTTAATTCCAAAGTAAGGCTAAATGGTGTTCAAGTGTGATAAAAACGTAATTTTATACTTTTTAAGAAATAATTAAGTTTAGTACTGTAGACGATACTAGTGACTAAGTGTCCTCTTCTAAGGCAATTTTATTTCGAATAGATTTCTCATAACGGCACCACAAAGTAAAAGTTTGCATGTCACGATGCAATGCAAATAAATAACATCAGTTTACTTACTTAAACGAAATAATTCCAAATGAAATAACATGATATTCACTACGTAACCAAGTTTTTGACAAACCCACAGTGAAAACCCTTTTTTTTTTTTTTTTACAAAACTGTTGAATTTACCAATTTTTTACTTTATTTTTGCGACTTTATAAGACTGACAATATTGCTTTGCGAGTATGTAAAGTTACGTAGCCAATGGCACGTTATTTCTCTGTGAATTATTCCCATTTAGGAAGTCAAATGGTTTTCACTATTTGCATGGCAGCGTAACATATACATTTTAACTGGGATGTGGCGTTACGAGAAAGCTATGCGCGCTAGTATTATTTCGAAAGAGAAAACTGAACTCACAGCAGCTGTCTACAAAACTAGCTCTGTCTCATTAAAATATAAAGTTATAATTGTGTGACTATCTTAGCTTCCGGGCTGGAGCCGCGTCTTCGTAGTTTCAGGAATCGACGTTTCACCATACAATTCAGAAGGCATCATAAGGGTCGCACTTACGGACTGAACACCAGGAGTTGAGGAGGCCCTATACATAGGTACTATAAGGGCCTGGTATGTGGTTGGCTGCCCCGGCGGCCAATGCGAGTGAGGCATTGTTTTCATTGGCCCCTGACAGCCAATCGTAGCTGATCTCTCCTGATTGGCTGGTGTTCTGGCCAATGATGCATTTGTAGCATGGATTGTGTTTGCTTCGGTTTCTGTAGAATAGATGCTCAGGTTTTACTAAGTTTGTATCCATCATCTCTGTTAATATTGTCAGGGCACTTCATTATATCTATGGCTTCGTGTATTGTCCTTGTTCTGTAGTTTTTTATGTTGACTATGGTCTGGTACTGGTTGAAGTCCACTCCGTGCTTGGTGGTGGAGGAATGCTAATCTATTGCAGATTTGTAGTTTTCATGTTTGTAGTCATAAACGTGTTCTTTGATCCTGGTTGATGTACTCCTTCTTGTCTGTCAAATGCAAACTAAGCCACATTAACATGAAACTTTATATATTCCCGCGAGTTGTCAACTTTATATATTCCCGCGAGTTGTCCGGCTGAAGTTATTTCTTTCGCTGAAGGTAGGACATTTTTTCATTTTCATTATTGGTTTCTCTATAGTATTTTTTTCCACAGTCTAATCATGCGGTCGGATACTCCTTGAAGGTATGGAAGAAGATCAATGTCTCAGAATTTTTCTTTTGTATTTAATCTTGGCTGCTAGTTTATGGTCTGTTGTATATGTTCTTCCTTGTAGCTATTGGCTTGTAGTGCTAATGTAAAGTAGTCTAGTGCCTCCTGTAGGTTGTTCTTTTTCACTTAATTTGATTGCCTGGTTGACCAATGTAGAGATGACAGCTCTTTTCTGCGATGGTGGATGATGAGAAGTGGCATTGAGATATCTGTTGGTGTGAGAAGGTTCACGATGAACACTGTGTCCTTCCCCTTACTCGATTCAAAACGTGTAATTGACTGTGGCGTTATTGAAATAATTTCTGTGTTCTTTATTAATGCTCTGATGTTACACTTGCTACTAAAAAAGATTTACGTTGAAACTTCTATAACCATCTTAGATCTATTTATAACACTGAAAGTTCAGAGGCAAGGAATTGATAAAGAAGACATACAGACACACCTGATGCCCTATCACACTTGAATGCAAGGAAATCAACTGACCCGAGATTTCAGAACTCCCATTAGAACTATGGGAGTATTAGTGGGGTCAGTACCATCTTTATGTGAAAGAATACCGTTATATGAATCCCGACTAGATTCGTATCCTCTTAAGTACTATATTTTGAGGAAAAACTATGCAAAAAACTATTTTATATCATGCTTTCAATCACTCAAACATCCTTAAATTAATAGTGTTGAAATTTCCTGCACCGACAGATTCTGTGAAATAGTTAACACCTTTTTGCCTCGCGTTCGGATCTACCCAAGTTTGTCTTCGGGCTCATGGCATTCTAATTTAAATTGTTCATGGTTTGCCGAAATCGCTCCAGGCAAATGCTGAGATAGTCATGTCGGAGAACTTTTCTAGTTGCTGAGTGCTTGTGTATAATTATGTGTAACTATCTCTAATGTCTTCACAGTCAACACAAATACAATAAAATAAATGAAAGTATTTTCCTGTTACCCACTGAATCTGGTTTAACACCGAGGCGGGTTGGCATATTTTGTGCCCCGTTTAGCTACCAAAAATAATGAATTCGTGTAGTTCATTTTCCCTTAGTGGAAACATTCGAGATGGCTGTCCACACTGGCGAAAAGTATCGTAGATGTAGCAGGAAGTCTCGTTACATTTCACCTACATTACACTGCACCTACAAATGCTATCTACATCTACTCATTAAATACTCTGTGTTGAATAATTGCCAAAATCAGTAGTAGACTTAAGTTCTTAAAAATACCTGCGAGAAAACATTTATAGAGGATGTTGTCGATTTGCATGTCGATATTTTGGGTAAACGCACCGTTTCTGTATTACATTTCGCAATACATGACATAAGTTTTGTAGCGTGAGCAGAATCATGTTTCTGTGGAATGTCAGTACAGCAGTATTATACATTGTACACTACTCCGCTGCCACTAACCCATAACCAATAGGAATAACTGTAAATATATATATAGAATTGTGTGAAAAGATATCGTCGGCACATCAGAATATAGTGAACTGTAGCGCATAAACGGTGCGTTTTCGGACCTAAGCCCGCATATAATTTTTTTTTGTTCTTCTACACGTAAGGATTGTTTCCCCAATATTTTAAAGTGTAATTTGGCAATACCCTGCATAATGCGGGATTCTGTGCATCGACTCTTATCCGACACTCCCTATTGTCATTACGAATCACTACGTAATCACTACGTATAAACATTCGTTGTTCAATATTTCGTATTCCGTTCAGTTGCACGACGCCGCTCATACAACAATATTATCTAATGTACGAAACAGGAAAAATTCAGTTTCGTAGTTAATGTTCATTCCTAGTGGTGTGTGTTTTCTACTGCGGGGAATATTCACTAAATCGAAGTCTGTAAATGAATTGTGTATCACGTACTGTAGCTCGTACTCATCACATTGTTTATCAGAAAATTGACAGTATCTTAGGCTTGTATACTTTTCACTGATTTATAGGCTGTGGTCTGCTAAAACACATTTGATAACGTGCATTTTTACATAAATTTTGCTTATTATTTCCTCCTTCCTAAACATGTTTTCCCATTATGATGTGGTAACAGAACCTTTAAATAAAATACGGACGTCCTGTATATGTTCAAATTAATTTATACTAAGCGAGTTAGGACACTTGTCAGCACTCATATACATACAAATATGTATATATAAACGTAATTGTATTTAAGAAGTAATGCGAAACTACACGCAGTTACTTTCATGCTAATTTCTAAATCAAAATAACCTGAGCCATCTACCAACTGACAATTTTAATATTCTTTTTACGGGAAAAAAAATTTGCTTCATGAGTAAACATTTGTGGCTCGTTACCGGAAGGTTTTGTGGAACACTATGGATCTGAATTTTTCTATTCTTACGGGTACTCTAATGTAATTTTCCTATTTTTGTCTATCTAAGCTAAATATGGTTTGTCTTTACTTAAATACGATAATTATTTTAAAATTTAAATTAGGTTAGCTTTTATTTCTTTTTTATTTGAATATTTACAAATTACTTTTTGTTTTCGATTGTTCCTGTTATTATTTCACAGAGCACAAAATAAGAAACTCTTTCTTTAACCTCAGCTGATTGCCTTGTACGTTTACGAAGATGCTGCTACCAAACGTTCTAAGCTGTACTTTAATTATCTGCTTAGAAAAAAATCAACGTAATGATTACTGGGCAAATGTTTATGATTCGCTGGTTCTGTGTTCTAACTTGTAAGACCGTGTTTGTAAGGACAAGCTCCCAATTTTTGCGACAGTTAAAATGAATTTATTTAATACTATAATCTGTAGTAACAGAAAAACATTGCCAGGTACATACATTTCTAGATTTATATCCTTAGGATAGTATACTAACTGATATGTTTAGTAAAAATAGTCGTTATTTGAATGCAGTGTTGTAGCCTACTTGATAAATTATATAAACAGTGCACGTGGAAGTTACTCGATGGTAGGTTATTATACCTCAAGGCAGACATAAAACATACACGCGTATGGCAAGTCGTAAGTATGACATGAAAAAAAAGCACTCAGTGGAAGAGGAACTAAATGCAGGATTGAGTGAAACAGGAGTACTTCAAGAAAATCCGGAATGGTTCATAACTTTTCCCACATTCGGAAACTTGATGATTAAACCCGCAGGGAATCGGACTCATATCGACATTTTGGAACGCGAGCAGTCTAGCCACTAATCAAGCCTAGGCCTGCTCCGTCTTAGTAACGATGCCCTAGCTACACTGAAGGCATTTTGGGATATTATTCCATTTTTATAGATAAACGTCTTATTTTTTTGTTATATGTCTTCCAAACTTCATCGGAAGAAAGTGTCCAGAATTTAATATACGTAGTGATTTCATGAGTGAAATGTTTACGTGATTCTTTGCGACTGTTGGTATGACTGTTAAGTGAGAGTTAGTGAGAGATTTTGGTCAGCGCTCAACAACGAGTTCTTTAGCGCTGGTGAGGGGTGACATGAGGTGAGTATGGAGCAGCGCCGGAATGAGGCGGAGGGAAAACAGGAGATTTCAGAAAAAACCCTCTGTCCTGCGGCATCGTCCGGCACGATTCCCACATGCGAAAATCTGGGGACTGACCCTGCTGGGAATCAAACTTGGATCTCTTTTGTGGGAGGCGAACGGTTTGAACATTCGCCGATCGCGGCCTCTTCAAGTTGAAGAAAACATTTTGGTTTCGTAATTTATTTTCTTTAAGAAAACTACATTAGTAATGTTCACTGTCTTTCAGCTAATTAATTTATAAGTATTTGAAATTCTGATCAATATGTAAACACCGAAAGAGTACAATTTTTACCAAACTAAAATTTGTTTTCTGTTGCACACTTTCTGGATAATGAGCTGTCAAAGTCACAATTATTATATTAACTCGTAACCATTTTCAGATAAACTTAGCCACTAATCGATTTGATTGTGTGGTGGAAACGAAATACCACTCCCCTAAATTTGAAGTTATAATTAGTAAATTCAGGAAAAGATTATATATTTGAACCAAATTAAAATACATATTGCCACATTTAATATAAATTTAGACACTCAAAAAATGCCAAATACTTTTCGCCAAAAAAAAACCTGTAGGCCTATTTAAATATTTGGCAAATCATGCAGAAATTTTTTTCTACAAAGTTTAATTAAGATGTTTAAATTTTTATTAAAATGGCCACACAAAAACGTCAAATCTGTAAGCTTGGAGGATAATCATGCAAAAAATACTTAACCTATAAATGTACAATTTAGAGAAAAATTTACTCCCAAAATCATTTCCTAATTGACCAGATCTCAATGGAAGCATGAAATAACGAACCGGATGCATCTAAATAACTTTTTTACTTGTATATATATATATATATATATATATATATATATATATATATATATATATATACACACGCACATATGTTTTACTATGTAGACACGACGAAGAGATAAATATCTTTTGCAGGTTTGAGCTTGTACGAAGCCGGTACGAAATGGACCAAGCGACAATGAAGGTAGGTAATTGTGGTGGCAGTCCATAAACACAGTCCGTTACGACCGAGTATCGCAGTGGTAAATATGGATGAGGACGCTGACCCTGATTAATAATTCACTGCGAGGCAACGGACGTGGCGGAACTCAGGGGACCTCGGATTTAACTATTCTGCCCTTAAAACCACACGAGAGCGTTATTAGCAGAGACCAGCTTCCGCGCAGGCAATTTCAGGCGATGAAAACGCGTTAAAGCGATGGCGCGGTACACAGATATTGCTCGGTAAACAGCGTGCGTTACTACTACTAACGAAGAAAATAGTATTGAATAGTTTTTTTTAACTCATGTTAGTTATAGTCGCTTATCAAATAATAAATGCATTGATATCTTATCTCAGTACAATACTTTATAATTGCGGCAAATGACAACTTTAGATTTTGTTGACACTTCTTCAATGTTGATCATATTCTGATTTGACAACCCAATTCAAATTTTGTTGACCTTTAAGTAAATGTGTTATTGGCAGCAACGCATAGGCTACTGCTGTGAATTGTTTACTATTCCACTCCATGTTTATATCACACATAACAGTGGCATTATTTCAGCAATTCAGTAGCAAATAAATTTTCCCTTCATGAACGTTACAAAAAATAATGTGTTGGTATGACAGCTATTATTGCACTAATGAAAACAATATTTATATTAACTATCATGTAATTAACGTTACTCCAATTCAGCGATTTTTATTATCTTAGATGATGTCGGCTGGGTTTGAATGGAACCCACAGGTATAAACCAAACTTAATTTGCTTATTATTAAATTGTTGGCGTAAACAACATGAGAGCCAAACCGGAAACGGATAGGCCCTTAGGATATTCAGGAGTAGCAGAGCTGGACTCAGTCTTAGATACTAAAGAATTATACTTACTGCAAAAAAATATTCATATATATCGGGCTATTAAGCTTGTGGTAGTGCAGAGAAACTTTAAAAAAAAATCTATCTGATGTTACAATTATGTGAATTTTCCGTGAGTCAAATTTTTTTGTTTTGATTTATAATTTTTTTACGCAACGGTAATTTTAAAAAATTCTGCATTGAACTATACCATGAGGACTGTTAATAAATATCACATGGGGAAGTTACGTACCGCACTATGAATGCCGATTTATTAGCTGGCACCCGTAGGCACCACCTATCTGCCCTGAATTGTTGCCAATACACGAATATTTTCTGTGCGGCCAAGAACCTTCCAGTGATTTTTATTTGTTCAAAAGTTGTCTTTGCGTAACAGTCAATATGAAAATATGTGTCGTAATAAAGAACATAATTTATAGTGTTACCTTCATGTCTCATCAATGATATCTCCAGTTCACATCATGGATAAGTTGTGTTTTTTAATCTGAAAAGGTAATCATAAAACCTCAACAACGGAGCGACAAGCTAAACTCTTTCTGGGTACAACGTTGTTTATTGAGGCAAATAAAATTGCAATCTGCTGCAAGAAAGCAAAATAAAATCCTTCAAGCGAGGGGCCTAGATAGGAAATTTTTCACGACACGTCACAGCTTCACAAGGCAAACCAATAAAAATTTTGGTTGAAATAGACGCAGAAAAGTGAACGGATGGTTCCATCACGTTCCTCCTATTGAAGAATGTCCCGTTCAGTGCCGGAGAAAATCGAAATATTTCTGACTACGATTCTAATAGAGTGAATAATACTTTCCATTATTATTTAGTTGCTTAAACATCTATGTAGGGGGTTTTATAAATCAACTTTTTGGGGGAAAATGATGTTTATTTTTTGGGTCAGTTGAAAATGTTTGCTAGATAACAAGGTTTTATCAAAAATTATACAAAAAATTAAGTCTCTCTTGACTTATTTGACGTTTGAAAACTCTACATATCTAACGTAGTGTTTGAACGCCTCAAGCTGAAATTTTGCACTTACATGCTATACTTGTGAATTATTTAATTGCATTAAGTTATTTTAGGGCCTATCATTCTATGTGGAATTTTTAACATTTAAATTACTACCACAGTGATATTTCAAATTTCAAATTGACTTGTTAACGCCCTTATTCATGCAACGAGAACCAACAAACTTATTGCAATAAAAAATACCTTTAAAATAGATGTCGTAGGCTGTGCAAACTTAAAAATATAAGACGCACAACTTTTTGTAAGTTTAAAAATTTTGCTGAATGTGAAAGATTTTATAACGAAACTTAGCGACATATTAGGTATAATAAAACAAAAACCATTACAATACGAATAGTTGGCTTTTAGCGAAGTCTACATTGCTCATGTTAACTAGTTTGTTCAGATATGAGAACTAGTAATTTTTTGTGGTGGATGTCGACAGTACCAAGTGCACATACACTTGTACGACGCGACGAGCTGCCGAGGCGAGTTTTCGAGTTTCTCGATGAGAGCTTACAGCACAATAATGTCGGCGAGGGTGCAAAACCTCATATGTCAAATGCGGTACGTATACAGAAGTATGGAAAAAAATTACTTTTCATCATTTGTATAGTGTAATATATTCCAGTACAACATAGTCATATCAGAAATATTATTTCCTTTGTGTTATTGAAAATACGAAGTTTTCTCAATTCTGCTGCTAACTTAGGATAACTGTCATATGAGGTTTTTATAAACCTTCCCCTCTCAATTGCATTTCGGCGACAGTTGATAAAAAAACTGAGCACAGCTCATTATACAGGCTGTTGCAAAATTCAATGTCAATATTCTAGGGAAACAATCCACACATGTAGAGGAACCAAAAGTGTTATATGAATATAGGTCAAAAACCGCACCGTTTCTGCGCTACACTTGGCATACATGACGTATGGTTGATAGCGCGCTGGCAGGATCATGTTGCTGTGTCACAGTTGTTCCTACTGTCTGTGTGTTAGTGGCGTAGTGTGTGGCATAGTAACATGTTATGTTCTGCTGTAATGATGCCCCACAGCAACATGATCCTACCCGCGCGCTATCAACCATACGTCATGTATTGCCAGTTGTAGCGCAGAAACGGTGCGTTTTTGGACCTATGTTCATATAACACTTTTGGTTCCTCTACACGTGAGAACTGTTTGCCTAGAATATTGACATGGAATTTGGCAACATCCTGTATACCTCCCAACGCGCTGTGTAGTGTTAAGTCCGAATTGTATTTATAACGACATACCCGATAAAATAATATTACTAATGTGACTATTTAAATAAGTATTTGATCAAGTTTAAGTCATGCTAACTTGACCATCATACAGATCGACGAAACGACGGGACTACATCTGGGCCTAACAGCTGTTTCGCTTCTCGTGTTAAGGTGATACATCCTTGTGTATACTGTTTTAGGGTCATTTATTATTTATGCATAAACCAGAACAGATATCACTGATATTTTTGGCAGTTTAGATAAAAAAACTGTTTTTGGTCTAATAGCTAATTTTTAGACACTTGTTTATACGGTTTCAAATAAAAATAATTTAGACAAAAATTTCGTTAATTACCTAACTATTCAAAGCCATAGTTATTATTGGTTTGAAAAATTATCCAACATAGAAAAACAATTTAAACTAAACTGCACATACCAATTTTTGATATCTGCTCTCGTTTAGGCTTAAAAATAATTTTCGCGAAGGCAGTAGAAACCGGAGAGAATGGTCTTAAGGTGACTGCCTTATTATTAGCGCTAGGGTTCAAGAAGCACAGAAGCCGTAAGGGCGACACAGTAAACGCATCAGCCCCACCTTAGCCAGTAAACGTACGGCACTTAACTGACGTGCAGGCTTCTCGTCAAAATCTCACATATATTATTAATTGTGAGCTAATATTATAGACAAATGTGTGTTGTGCATTCATGTACCTTATAAAAACGATACTGCGCCAAGATTTTATGCTTAAAAGAAAGTAAAAAGGCCAGATTTCTCCATTTTCAGTCGCGAGATAATTAGCTGTAAAGTTAAGAAGGGGACCGAAAATAGGTGTGTAAAGGGGTTCACACAATTTAAAACTTAAGCAGCCGAATTTACACATAAGAAGAAAGTAACGGAGGCGCAACATTAGAACATACACAATAACGAGGTTACTGCCAAAATACGGTAAACAGAAACATATGTTGAATATTGTGTTTTTGGGTGTATTATTAATATCGAAGGCTATGGTTAAAAACGTTCTAATAACGCAATGAGAATATAATAATTGTCCGACATATAAACGACGCTCTGCTTGTATTAACAATAATAGTTTGAATTACAGTAATATTACAACTTTTCCTTTTAAAAAATGGCGTAGAAATTACATGTTCTACTTGTTACGTCTTAATGCTCTTGTTTTTAATTGTGTAGATCCCTTAAGGGCGTTCACGTTACAAAAATTCATAATTTTCTATTTGCTTGACATAGTGTTAGTTTTATAAACGTTATTTGTGACTGCATTTTACCCTTGTAAACATTTTTAACTCTCATAGTTTTCCCACAGCGGCATGTCAAATTCAGAATTTGCAAGTTACAGGAACATAGGTTTATGAAAACCAAGTTACTTACTCAAATTAAATAACTTACACTTAAATTAGATAATATGGTCTTTATGCTAAAAGATTTTAAAACACACAATGTAATTCCTTTGTACTTTTAAAAAAATCCGAAAATGACGAAAATTTACCTCAATTATGGCAATTTTTAAATAAGACAAAAATATATTGTTGTGTATCTTTAAGTATTTTAGCATAGTGCCCATATTATCTCATTTCAGTGTAAATTATTTCATTTGAGTAAGTAAATTGGTTTCTGTTAAACCTATGTTCCTGTAACTTGCAAATTCTAACTTTGACATGCCGCTGTGGGAAAACTATGAGTTTTAAAAAATGTCTACAAGTTTTAAATGCAGTCACAAGTAATGTTTATAAAACTAACACTATGTCAAGCAAATATAAAACTATGATTTTTTGCCATGTGAACACCCTTAACAACCATTGAAGGCTATACATTATGTAAACATTACGCACACACGTTCAAAATATTTCGAATAAACTTTAAACGACCCTAGCTCTGCACATTGCTCGGCAATCTGTGCAGGTGGCCCCCTTAACCCTACGTGGATACGGTTTACAATTGTGTGTTTTGTGTGGCCCTGTGGTGCGTCCTGGAAGCGAGGCTATCCTGTTTTCGGTATTCAATGGTTTCCCAAAATCACTCCATGTGAACGCTTGGATGGTTCCTTAACAAAGGCCGTGTGTAATCCTCTCCTATCTCCTGTCATTGATTCAAGTTATGTGTTACCGTCTCTATTGACATCGCAGTTGACGAGACGTAAAGCCCATGTACCTACCTACCTTCTACAACAAAATAAAAAAAAAAACTATTTAGTATTTATGTTGTTTTGACTCTATCCAGAGTGTAGCTGCTTAACTTCAAACGTAATGTTATTTTGTATTCGAACAAGTTACATTTCATATTTAATTTTTACATAGCGTTATTTCCATTCCGATTCACTTTAACAAAAAATTCTACAACAAATATTTGAACAATGCTATTTTTCTTAAGCTATCGCCAAGGGAAATTAGCACACTCTGTCCTGTGTATTGATGTGTTTGCCTATATATATTTATAGATTTATGCATATAAACATGTATATATTTATATAGCGATGATAAAGTTAAGTATATCTGTAAGTATAATAAATGGTTCGTGTCGCTCCATTAAGAACATAATTTTTTAAATCCTGCAGCTGGGAACAAACTTAAAATTAGCTTGTAGAAGTGTTAATCGAACTTCTTATGGTACTTTCAATCATTACGTTGTGCGTGCTTATGTATAGTTTTAAAATTCTCTTAATATTTTATTAAATCTTGGATACATATACGTAAGAATGGAACTTAATACGTACTCAGCAGATTTAGTACAGCAGTAGCATATTATTAACACCAAATAAGCTATTTCAAAGCATTGTCTGCCTAGCGCGTACGATTGCTCTTGATAAATAATATTAAAGGAACCGTAAACAAACTAACAAATGATTGACGTAGACCGCCGAGAGCAACTTATGGTGGTGCACAACAGGAAGAGTTGTAATAACAGTTTCTTTTTGTTTAAAGTTTGTTTCGAAACATATATATTTAATTTATCACTATCGCGGTTTTATAAATGCATCACTTTGTTATAACCTAATAAATACCTATGACGCAATTAATAACGAAAATGTTATCGTCTTTCAATGCGTATGTGAAAATATTTATACATTTATTGGAGGCTTTTGTGTAGAGTTAATACCGTATAATAATATACATTTAGTAATTTCTTAGAAAAATACTGACATAGCCTAATACATGAACACAAATACACGCGGGGGACGAGGTTCATGACACTCGGCACGTGTCGGTAACCGCGTGTAACGTGTCACACACGCACAGTGTCCTTGAAAATTTCGCAGCTGCACGCAAACGTTTCTAATGAGCAGTGAAATATTTACTCACTGTTTAGAGCGCCCGTAACAAGAAAGAACTTAGGAAGAAGTTCTTGCAACCGCAACTGTATCTCACGAGAAATTCCAGGTGCTCGACCCAATGTTTGTTTATCACTAATCACGTCGAGCCAAACGCATACGAACGTCATATTATGGAGCAACTGATTTTCTGTGAAAATAATTTTGCTCCAACTTGAAGCAATGCTTTAGGTGTACGTCTGCAATTATTCATCGTGGTCAATTTCTTTATCTTAATTTTTTTTTAACTCTCAAGTGTTTCGGGGTTCTATCCGCAAGTCACAGACGTGTGGTGTTGCAGTAACCTACCTCATTCTGATTGGCATTGTCGAAGAATCAGTGACGCGTCTGCCCAAAATCATTCTGCCAATAACCACGAAGGAGAGCTGCAGGTGTGCACATAAGGCATTGAAACAAAGTGGTGCGAAATTGTTTTCACCAAAAATAAGTGGCTGCAATCATATGAATCGCTTGGCCCTAGTCAGAATCTGTAGATCTTAATACGAGTTCAAAATTCACTCTCATCTCAATCACAGTTTTTTTTAATCTGCTTCCATTGTGGTAAACGCCCTACGCTGACTCTAAATGAATTACACTGATTCAAAATGTTTGCAAGAATTAAATAGCTATGAATACAAAATACCATGTCTTAATATTTTTGTTGCTTCATTTACACAGACGGTAAAATTTTTAATACTACCCCCTACCCCGGATCATAATATTTGCTTAAAATTTTAGCAAATAATATAATATTTTATGGTATGAGACACGACGAAATGTGTGTGAATTTTTCGTGCTGACAGGTCATGAAAAGTAAGTCGAAAATACGTTTTAAATTTGTCCGTAGAAAGATTATAGTGGGAAATATCATTACACAGATAATCGACATAAAATTCCACTTCATTTTATACAATTTGTAATTACCTGATTATTTATTGTTTTGGCAGTACAGTATGTTGTATAACATCATAACACATTACATTTTAATTTTTATAAAATACAGTTTATAGTCGGTTTGAAGGGTAGCAATACTTACACTTTAATTCAATTCACGGACTTAAGTACAGATAAACCAAATTGGTCCATAGATAAAGTATGAGTAAGGCAGATGGTTTCGTTTATACGGAGTCATTTAAATCCGTTTATTGTAAAATACGCACAAGAGTAATATTGGTGTGAGTACTCGGAAATATATGATTCTATGTAGGCAAACAAAGACCTATATAATCTTTAAGGACGTTTCGCCCGTAAAAATTCGAAATTTTATATTTGTGCCAAACACTGTTCAACTTTTACACATCAGATAATATGTCATTTCCCCGAATAAAAAAAATTAGGGCCCATAGTTTTAGCATAATCACCAATCAAAGTCACAAAATGGCAGTTGCGGTGTAGCCAAAATAATAAAAAATAATTAACTTGCAGAAACAAGATAATTCATATCGATTCTAAATGATGTGAACTACTTCAAGACTCTTTTGTAAACACAAAGCGATATATTTTTGTATTTTTTTAAAAATTGATGAAAATGAGTAAATTTTTGCATATCTTTGACTTTCGGCTACTACTGAAACATTCAAAACTAACTTTTGTCAAACATGTCATGAAATGCATTGATATACTGACTTTCAGTTCCCGTAATTTTGAATTCATTAGTTAATTACTTTTTTTGATTTTGGCTGCACCGTAATGGCCATTTCGTGACTTTGATGAGTGATTTCACAAAAACTATTGGGCCTAATTTTGTTTTTATTTGGGGAAAGGACGTGTTATCTGATGTGCAAAAGTTGAACAGTGTTTGGCACAAATATAAAAAAATGAAATTTTACGGGTCCAACGCCCTTAAGAACTAGATTATGGAAACCATTTTATCTGATCATCTGCCGAAATACATGGTCTACGTTTATTTAAAGCATCCCTTTGTTTTTAACTAAGCAACATTTTCTGCTCAGCAAAAATCTGAGGTATTACACAATTTTATTTATATATATTGTTACAAGTTAGGGGCTAGGTACGTTTGGGGATGAATGTCTTTGAAAAAAGAAAGAAAATTAATAAAGCTAACATAGTTTATTTACAACTACCTATACAAAAAATCTATATCTGTTAAGATTAATCACAATACACTGTATATATGTAAAAAATTACTATTTACATACAGGCTATAAAATCTAAATAGTAAATCCATAAAAGTTGTCTGTATATGGAAAGTCTTTCTAATCACTCACAATAGTGGACCCAATGGACGAGCACCGATGAACCTTTTATGGCCCAGAAACACCTTCCCACTACTTGCCGTGGCCCAACTCGCCGGACACCCTCAAACACTTGTTGCAACCCAATACTTCTCGCCACTCGTCACTATCACTTTAACTCACACCAGGCACCTGCCAGACGAAAACTCTCTCTCTCCTCTGCCACAGCTCTCTTTTATGTACTCACCCTAGAGTCTCGAATTCTCTCGGCAAGTCTTTGATCTCTAACCTCTTGGAAAGGTGTCACATCAGGGTCAAGCACCACCCCGCAAGATACATAGAGCATGAACAGGAAAACTCTATACCACGATATCATCTTCTGTTACGCGATATTGGGGTGCAGGTAGCCACCACCGCGCATCGGCGGCACAATTTATGCCGGTCCTCCTTTTTATTACCGCTGCTATAACAGCTTTCACTGCTCTCCGATGATACCGGCGTGCAGGGGGTTATTGTGGCATCACTCAAGGTAATT
The DNA here is from genome assembly GCA_003012365.1 of Medauroidea extradentata. Lineage (NCBI taxonomy): Eukaryota > Metazoa > Arthropoda > Insecta > Phasmatodea > Phasmatidae > Medauroidea > Medauroidea extradentata. The sequence continues at coordinate 52,272 of PNEQ01130162.1, read as the reverse complement.
CAATCCGTACAGAACACTGCTCCCTCCTTAAGTCTGTTCGTCCCGAGAAGACACAACAGACTCTGGTCCATCATAGAGAGCCAGTCTGACAATATGCACAACCTTGGATTTTCTTGTCCGAGAGCCCTTGCGAACAATCCGGAAGACCATATCATTTATCTTCTTGACAATCTGGTAAAGGCCTTCCCAGCATTTTCGTAGTTTCGGACAGTATCCTTTCCGTCTGTGTGGGTTATACAGCCACACCAGCTGCCCTTCTCGAAATGTCTCTTCAGGTACCCTCTGATCATACCTCGTTTTCATCCAGTCGCTGTTGACTCTTAAATGTTGCCGACCAAAGTAATATTCAACTGCCCAATTTGCAATGCAGTTCATCAGCATGTACCATCGGTGAAGCAGGCTGCTCTTCTTCTGCTGGCCTCCCAAACAATATATCACTTGGAAGGCGAAGCTCTCGCCCTAACAGCATCCTCGAAGGTGTTACCCTTGTGGCTTCATGGACAGCTGATCGATATGCACCTTGGAGTCCCAATCATTTTGATTATCGGTTACAAAAATTGACAGATGCTGTTCTAAGGTACAGTTTAGCCGTTCGACCATCCCATCTGACTGAGGGTGCAAAGAAGCAGCCCGTGTCTTCTTAATTCCCAGAATTTTGATCACTTCCTGGAATAGCTTGGCTTCAAAGTTGCGGTCCTAGTAGAAGTGAAGTTCGAGCTGAACTCCAAACTTTGAGAATACATGCTCCACTAAAGCATCGGCCACTGTGCTAGCCTCTACGTTAGATATTGTTATGACTTCAGGCCACTTGGTGAAGTAGTCTTGCACCACCAATAGGTACCGATTCTTCCTCTCAGTCACTGGTAAAGGGCCCAAAATATCTACTGCCATCCTCTCGAACAGGGCTCCAACAATGTAATTCTGAAAATCACCACATCCTCTAGTTTTTGGTACCTTTCTTGCTGTACAAGCATCACATTTTCGGCACCACCTCTCGACAATAATTCCCTGCAATGTAGCCAATAGTATCGCAATTTAAATTTGTTTAGAATCTTATTAACTACAAACAATCCTCCAGATTCTGGACCATGAAGTTCCTTCAGCACCTCAGGAACTCTAATGTATGGGAGTACCAGCCGTATGCGTGTTTCTTTGCCATCTGAACTATCCCAGTTGCAGTACAGGACACCATTTCTGAGAGATAGAGAATCCCATTGTGCACAGTATGCCTTAATTGTAGTAGCCTACTTTGATCAGATAACTCGGCCCACTCTGGCTGCTAGCCTTTTCCTTTCCATTCTAGTGTTGGCCAAAGAGCAGGATCCTTTCTGTGATGTTCGCAAATCTCTTCATCACTCCAGGGAAAAGGTTCATTGCCAGTTGTGAACGCTTAGATTCTTGTTCTCTGAAAAAATGGTGTCTTCCCGGTCTTCCTTTCTTGGCGATCACAATGAAAGCACAATGGCTCACATGGCCTCCTGGACAGTGCATCAGCATTGTTGTGTAAGCGACCAGGTCTGTGCTGAATTCCAAAATAATACTCTTGGAGGTACTCCAGCCACCTAGCTATCTATCCTTCTGGGTTTTTGAAGTTCAGTAACCAACATAATGATGTGTGATCTGTTCGTAGAATAAAATGCCTTCCATATAAGTAATGGTGAAAATGTGAAATGTGCTTGACCATTGCCAAGAGCTCGCTGCGAGTTACACAGTTGTTTATTTCTGGCTTATATAACACTTTGCTGAAATCCTCTTATGGCCTCTCTTTCCCGTTCTGGATCCGTGACAACACAGCACCAATTCCCATATAGTTCGCATTTGTATCTAAAATGAACTCACCAACACTACTAGGATTACCTAGGACAGGAGGTGAAAGCAAAATTTCCTTTAATATTCTGAATGAGGATTCACAATCGGAGGTTCAGAAACATTTTATTTTAGTCTCAGTCAAATCGTGTAATGGCTTTGCTATTACGGCGAACCCATGCACAAAATGTCGATAGTAAGTACACAGCCCAAGGGAACTTCTAACTTGTGTTCGATCAGTTGGCCGTGGCCGATCTCTAATTGCTTTTGTCTTCTCTGGATCTGTTTCTGTCCCGTCAGCCGACACTACATGTCCCAGAAATTTCACTTTCCTTAGGAACAAATTACACTTATTGGGAACTAGCTCCAAATTAGCGGCACTGAATCAAGACTTCTCAGGTGTTCATCAAATATCATCCCTGTAACCACAATATCATATAAATAAACCTGACAAATATCCAAATGTAGTACTCTTTCCATAAGTAGTTCAAATGTTGCTGGAGCATTGCACAGTCCAGTTGACATGATGTTGAATTGCCAAGTTCCTTTCCCTTGTACAGAAAAGGCAGTCTCCTCTCTATCCTTCGGGAGCACTTCACATTTTGCCGGTAACCACTTTTTATGTCCAAGGTTGAGAACCATTGGGATCCAGCCAGGTTATGCAGAGTGTCATATATCCAAGGATGTGGGTATGAGTCTTTCCTAGCCACATCATTCAGCCACTGGTAATCTACACAAAATTTTGTTGAGCCATCTTCTTAACCAACAAAACTGGAGATGACCATGGGCTGTTCGATGGTTCTATCATATCCAGATCCTTCATTTCCTTCAGAATGTAACTAACTACCTCATGTGAAACAAGAGGCAGATGTTTAGGGGGTTGCTTGATAGGTCTGCCATCTCCTGTATCAATATGGTAACATGCCACAGGTGTCCTGCCAAGGTCATGTGAACCACATGAAAAAGCATTTTGATTCTTCATTAAGAGTTCCGCAACAGCATTCTCATGTTTCCAGTCTAGGGTTTCCTTTGTCCTTTCCAGGAGTACTGTAAACGGATCTGGCAGAGAATGCTTCACAAAGTCCTCCCTTAAAATCTTGGACTCAGTTGTGTTTATCAGGGAAACTTGCTTCCACAAGCCAATAGTTGCCTCCTCCTCAAGACGAATTGCCTTGTCAGTCAAGTTCATTATTCTAACAGGGAAATTATGTGATATTTATAAAACCAAAGTTCTTGCTATAAGTACTCCATCAGGGAGGTTATTCCCTCTTCTAATAGGCTCGATTATCCGTAAGCGCCTTACAAATTGTACTACACAGCACCATGGTATCAAAATTTCGCTAGAAGCTGGCAACACAGTGGTCTGACAACAAATTACTGGGCAGCTGACTGGTGATGATAATTCTCATCGTGGTATCAGTACCAACTCTGTTTCACCTACCTTCGGGACCACCAGTCGAATGTCAATGCAGCATCCTAGTTTGCACAGAACATCTAGTCCCAGTAAACATGCATACACAATATTCGCTATGTATACCTCATGTTCTAACTCGAGATCACCCAATTTTAGTTGCACTCACTTCTTCCCTTTAATTTGTGTTGTCTTACCAGTTACAGTGGTTAACATGCTCACTCCAATAAATTGATCTCGTGATTGCTGGGGAAAAGGACTAATGATGCCTGGCCTGATGATAGTAATGGTCGTTCCTGTATCAACAACCATCTGACAGGGTACATCATCCAGGCTGCCCTCTACCAGCAATGCATCAACTTCCTGTTTCACCGAACATACTCGAAAGAATTGTGGGGCCTTACCTCCAGCAGTCACCAACTTTCGCCTCTCAAAACCGGTGTTTACCTGTTTACCACATTTTTTTAACTAATTGGGTTGGTCTCACCTGGTCCTGGTTCCTTTGCTGATACTGTCGGCCCTGGGCTCTCAGGTGTCCAGGTCGTCCTCACTCCCAGAACTCTGGCCGCTTTCCTGGTAGAGGGCGGTTCTCCGAAGCACCGACTCTACTGTAAATTACACTGATTGCTGTTTTAATTTCCTTCAGGGCATTTTCGGTGCTGTTCCCCTCTTCTTCGCTTGTTACATCAGCTGCTCGCACCACATGCTAACACCTGCCTTGCTGACTCCGCTTCCAGTGCATGGGATAGAGCATTTTGCATGGTATGAGGTGCTGCCAGGCATACTGCTTGTCACAATTTCAAGACAGAAATGGCATCAACAAAAAACCCAATGGCAAGCACATCCTCCTCTGGACACCACTCAATTGACAGATGGGCTAGTCTCACAATGTCCTGCCAAAGTTCCTTAAGTGACTCCCCAGTTCGTTAGCTGCGGCTTTGAAGTTGGGCAATGTGGGCATGTCGTAAATAGCGGTCCCCGAAGTGCTGTTCCAGGGCAGAGACTAACATATAATACTCCAGGCGATGTCGTTCAGGCAAATATTGGTGTATAATAAGTGCAGAGCCCCTCAACACTGCTGCCAGGTAGTAGGCATGTTGCTCTTCTGTCCAACCATTCAGGGTTGCAGCAATCTCATATTGGTGCTGATAGTCACGCCATGGAGTTTGGCCATTATAAGGGGCAGGCTTGATTGTAACCCTCTTTCCAACCCCAAGAATGGCAAACTCAGCTTTATGCATTTGCTGTGATACTCCTACCACCGATCTGGATTTCTTAGAGTGTCTTCCCTTGCTACCCTGATGTCTCGGCTCTGGCTATGTCCAGCTGCTATCCCGATACACCGATGGCTGAACACTTGCCTGTCGCTGTAGAAATTCCTCCCATTCTATCCTTAAGACACTTGCCTATTTCTGCAGATTATCTTTCACACTTCCGATTTTCTTTTCGACATTTTAATAAACACTGACAATTCTACGGTCTACCAATTCACTGACAATGTCTATTTTTAGGTCCACCACTTGAGAAACACTTTCAATTTTCTTGTCCACACACTCTATTTTTGTATGCACTAGTTCACTAATTCCCTCTAACTTTTTGTCTACTTTCTCGTTAACACTGTCTATTTTCTTATGTACATCCTCATTAGCACATTTTTATTGGGTACATTCTCAATAACACTGTCTATTTTAATATTAACACTGTGTACATTTAAATTAACGCACTCTATTTTTGTATTTACACCACTTATTTGGCTAGCTATTTGGCTACTCAGTCTCTCTGTTAGGGCTCGCAAACCCTCTAACTCACTAGCAATTTTTCTTGCAAACATAAACTTAAAACCTAAAATATCCTACCTAATGAAACTTAACATGTTTGTTTAAATATCTATTCATGTACATTTAATTTTAACATCATTTAAAACATATAATTTAATTTTAAGTCATTGACTCCACCTCATTTCCGAAACCAGTGTTACAAGTTGGGGCTAGGTAAGTTTGGGAATGGAGGTCTTTGATAAGAGAAAGAAAATTAATAAGGTTAACCTAGTTTATTTACAACTATATATACATAAATACTATGTCTATAATGATTAATCACAATAGATATCAAACAAAACAAATCATAAACACACTTCTTCCCGCTACTTGCCGCGATCCAACTCGCCGGACGCCCCCGAACGCTTGTCGCAACCCAATACTTCTCGCCACTCGTCACTATCACTTTAACTCGCACCAGGCACCTTCCAGACAAAAACTCTCTCTCCTCTGCCGCAGCTCTCTTTTATGTACTCACCCTAGAGTCTCGAATTCTCACGGCAAAACTTTGATCTCAAACATGCTGGAAAGGTGTCCAATCAGGGTAAAGCACCACCCCGCAAGATAGAGAATGAACAGGAAAACTCTAGACCACGATATCTCCTTGTGTTACCCGATATTGGGGTGTAGGTGGCCGCCACCGCACATGGGTGGCACAATGTACGCCGGGTCTCTTTGTTATTGCCGCTGCTCTATCAGCTCACACTGCTCTCCGACTATGGCGGCGTGCAGGTTGTTATGGTGGCAACATTCAAGGTAATACAATCCACAAGGTCTTCTAGCTCTGCTATAATTGTATCTTCTTTCACCGCTCAGTCAGATAGTCACGGCGCCGTGGGGTGGGTGGGAAGGCGGGTGTCTTAACTCTGCCGCCACTGTAACGTATTACACCGCTCAGACAGATAGTCGTGACTTGCAACAATATTAAACATGGTATACGTTTGTATATGGGGCCTATTCTCTAACTTTTCAGTCTCTTATTCGATCTTTATATATCGATAGTTGGTGGGTAACTATCACTATTATTAGAATTCGTATTCTTTAACTAAAAATGGCGCCGTGACTATCTTTCAAAAGCTTCGTGACTCTCTGTATATAAAGATAGTGTTCTAGGGTGTTGTTACGAGACAAAGTTCATGCAAATGGCCGACATATTTAAGTTGTGTTCTACAGCCATGCTCGTTGGAGAACAAATCCGATTGAAATATTGCTTGGAAGAGGACAGAAATACATTGTTTTATTTTCCCTGCAATAATGAAACATGTTTGGGAATTATATGTCTGTTTATATTAACTTTTAATGCCGACGCAAAGAACAAATTCAATACAACATGTGTGCTGCTATCTCTTGTAAGCGCAGAGAGACGAGATGAAGTTATAACTTTTAAAATCGGAATCATAAAGAGGAACAAGTATGATTTATATAATTTAAAACTAAACTTACGTAATGAGTATGTCAAAACATGCTGCGAAAAGGGATAACATATAATTTAGCAAGATGTACGAAGGTTTTCAGAACGCATCGTACAATGTTGCCAAGTATATAGATATCCTGGTAAAGATGGTGTTAGAGAGTACGATATAAAGATAGACTATCTTAATCGCTGTCGCTCACGAAAGACAGTCACAAGTGACGACCATTACCAAAAGCGAAGTTAGAGAATAGACCATGGTGTAAGTTTGTATATGTGAAGAAAGTGGTTTGAGCAGAGCCACCGTCCAGTACGAGAGAGTGACTGAGACTGATTATACATGACCAAACAATCCTGGAGGAAGCTTAACTCATGGCTTTACTTAATTTATTGTAGACTAGTTAGATAAGTGTAGACGTAACTTACGGATTTTGACATTAAATAGTTGCCGCAATACAAGTATTGTTACAAATGAGAAAAATGTATTTAAAATAATCCACTGAAAATTAGCTTGGCAAATTTTTTTGATGTAAATATGTGAAGTATTGCTGTCATAGAATGTGCGATACTGAGTGATCTGCCAATTTCGCATTATTATCTTACAGAAGACTTGACTCCAAGCTACTGAATGATCATATGACTTCTCTTGTTGGCCGGTAGTTTGCGGCAGTTAGTGTGGCACGCCTGGAGGACAACCTCTACCAACGATACAAGGTCAACTATAAAATTCCCTGTAATGCGGGCAAGAGCTGTTGATTTTTGTTGAAAAGAATGGACGGCTTGAGGTACACGCCCTCTGACGTCACACCGCAGGAGGAGAAAAACAAAGCTTGTTTATAAACACACGGATTTGTTAGTTAGTGATGGTAGAAAATAAAAAATGGACGTGCTCTCATAGACTTGCATGCAAGGGTAATAAAATATTAGTTTTATTTCGTGGTTATGATGTGTAAATGCGTACGATCAATGTTTACCTGAAGAAGCGGCAAATTTCAAACAAATAATCAATGTTCTTTACATACATCTCATTCTGGACGTGTGAAGCCAAACGTTTGTATGAAGGTTATGTTCGACTGCGGTATCCGTGGAGGTAAGAATTGTATCCCACACCAGACTGAAGCTTCACCTCATTTCAAGTCGTCCATTAGGCTACATGGTATCAATACATAACTAGAGCCAAAGATTTTTTTTTGTGAAACGAGTTCTGCAACAACTTGTTTCAATGCCTTACGTGCAAACCTGCAACTCTGGTAGGTGGTCATTGGCAGAATATAATAGGGCAGAGGCGTGGCTCATTTGACTGCGCCAACCAGAACAATGTTACCGCGACACCACACGTCCCTGGTTTGCTGGTAGGACCCCGAGACGCCGAAAGATAAAAACTTCCAATCACTGGCCATGAAGCAAAGAAACAGGTGTTCACGCAAGGCGTTGAAACAAGTTGTTGCAGAATTCTTTTCACCAAAAATCACTGGCTCTATGCATAACGCTTACATCTGCACTTCTGCTTCGTGGCCATTGGCAGAGTGTATTCGTGCAGAGGTGTCAGCCATATGACAGAATAAAGAGAATATGGTTACGGTGACACCTCACATCTGTGATTTGCGGGTAGATTCCCAGGACACGGAGAGCTTAAAACAACCAATCACAGACAATGAAACAGAGCTGAAGGTGTGCACGTAAGACATTGAAACAAAATGTTACATAATTATTTCCACCAAAAATTCACTGGCTCGAATGCGGGCAAACAGAGACACGAAGGCCTGGAGCCACTAACGTCAGGAAGAGTATTCGGATGAGTGTATAGTCCAGTGGATTCTATCCTGTCCTTAAAGACTAACGCGAAATTAGAACGTCTCTAGCACGGTCTATGAAGGTAAAGGTCTAGACACTGAGGAATAAAATGTGACTCCCTTTTTGTCGCCGAGCACTAGTAGTATTTTAGTAGAAAATTTGTCTTGTTTTTTCTTTGGCTGAGCTTAAAATTAAGTGTTAATCGTATACAAAGTACCACGTCTTTAAAAGTTCCTTCCTCGGTATTACCTTCTGCTACAACTGTTAATCAAAGCAATTTCAGGCACACTGAAAAAAAGAAGTTTCTCTTTCGAATCGGGAGCAACAAAATAACTTGGTAGCGTTAAAATTGTCTAGATAAATTAAAACAAAAAAACAATAGTAGGCCTACATATATTTTTCCAGACGACTTATATAAACAGTTTCATAGACATGCCAATGCATTTACGGATGCGAAACATATATCTACAATGCCAACTTACCATATTAACTTCGTTTTATGTAAATAATTTCAAAAATTGTAACAAACGCCAGATGTAAACAAGGCAAATCTTCAACTAAATGACTACTAGCAGTCGGCGACAAAAAGGGAGTCACTTTCTCTTGCTGGAGAGCATACGCAGTCTCAAGACCTCTCCTCTTAGACCATGGTCTCTAGTGATACCCTTGGCGGACATCGGTAGTTTTTACCTACTATGTTACGTCGTATAGCAAGGGCTGGGCTCACTTAATTTTGATTTCTACATGTTCCGTGCATCTTACTGAAGGGCAACTATAGTGCCAACTATATAGCTTATGTACTTCTTGATATAGCCATTTTAAAATACATCTGTTTATTACAGTTGGCAAGCTAGCGTCAGGCCATGGCCAGTTTCCACGTGTAATACCGTTGAAAAGCTCTAACCTAGCTCGCAACCAGGGATTTAAAATATGGAATTAATAATTAAATTAATTACTTTTCAATTAACCAATTTTTAAAGCTACCTCCTTCTAACAAAATATATTTCACTTTAACATTATGTAATAGCCGGCTGTTGCAACAAAGAAAGCTGACGTTAAAAAAATTACACATAGTAAGTAACATGAAATTTTAAAGTATATTTCTTTAAAAAATTAGCAATTACTTTTTTGAAAAATTCTTTCATACAAGTATGTTCTTCGAAATTTTACATAGAACACTTCTTTTTTGGAAGATTTATCTTTAAAATTGGTTCTTCTAGAATTAGTTAATTTCAACCTTGAATTCCTATTTAAGTTTTGCGGCTGGAAGCTTCGTAGGCAGAGGTCTTAAGGGCGTTCAAGTAGAAGTAATCGTAGTTTTATATATTTTAGTTTCGTTGATGTTACTTGCGAGTACATTTGACAGTTGCAAAAAAGTTGGCAGATAAAGTTTTCCCATAATGGAATTTCAAAGTCTAAATTTTTACTTTTTTGTTCTAATCCACTGCGAAACAAACTAAATGAAGTAATTCACATTGAAACGACACTTCTTGACGTATAAAAAACCAATTCCAAGTTTGTTGCAAGTAAAAAAAATTTCTGAAATTTTTCCTAATTTTTGAAACTATATGTCAAGCAGTAAACCATGGCATGTAGTTTCCTCGTGAATTTGTTCATTTCACTATATTAATTGACTTTCGCAGTGGATAAGAACGTAAAAACCATGCAAATGTTTACATTGAAGTCCAATTATGAGAAAAAGTTTTCAGATATTTTTTGCAGAAGTCAAATATACTCCCAAGTAACAAAATGTTTCATACAAACATAACATTACTATGTTCCCCCCACATGATCGTCGTTAGTAACACACACATGGCACCTCACTCACCTGGTACGAGTAGTGCTGAAAAGCGATGTGTAAATATAACAGCTGTCAACACCAGATGCAACAACAGTCGTTGGTCCGTCATCTCGCCAACCGTCTCTCTCTACACATCATCGCCTGACTATATACTAGTCTGATCACTGACCTCTGTCTCTTTCTCTCTGACATCCTGATATCTGACCTCTGTCCTGCTGATTCCCTGATATCTGCCGCTTTTTAGAAGCGCTGTTCCTAGAAACAGTTTTTCCTCACAGGCAAAGAAAGTACGTTGCACCCTGGTCCATCCATCGCTTTCAGATAAGCAGCAAACATGATTCCTTATCTTTTAAAGGCTGTATTGCCAATGCTCTCACCAGTCAGAGCACTGCACTGTCATATCTAAAGCTTGTTTTACGTAAGAATTTTAGTTTTTTATTAGTTGTGTTGGTAGTCCTGCATACAGCAGTTTCCACAGAGTCAGCAGTGTTGCCATTGCTACCATCGGCAGAGTACTGTGCTGCCATACCTACATACTGTTTCACGTGAGAGTTCTAGTTTTAGACTGCTGTGTTGGTAGTCCTGTGTACAGGAGTTCACACTGAAACAGCAGTGTTCCCTTCTGAGACAGACAAAACCTGTACTAACTCACTCAGTTGACTGCCAATCCAGTCAGTATATATATTTTTAAGAATCTCACGTAACAAGTTGTTCTCGTGAAATCCTTTGAAACTACCAAATACTAGATTTCTTATGTTCACGCATACACACACACATATGTATATATATATATATATAAATATACATATATAAAATCATATATATATATATATATATATATATAATCAGTGAAATACTCGCGTAGTGATCTATGAAAACGGCATAAATTAAATATTTCCATATGAAAGCTGCAGTCTAGTACAGGAGAAGACTGGCTGCACACGTACAGTGTTTGTCAAATATCAAGAAAAATGAAAAGGTATTGAAATAAAACAACTAAAATGTGTAATCCAGGCAAGGATTTGAATTGTTACTGTTTGAGGCAGAGCATACGCCACCATATTAAATATTTTGAATTAATATCTGTACATATTATATGCTAGACAGTATAAATTTTTCATTGATGTAAGTCTTACTTCAAATTTGACATGTAGAACTGCAGCAGTTAAATTTTATGTGTATATATATATATATATATATATATATATATATATATATATATATATATATATATATATATATATATATATAAACTCTTTGTACACCAGATAGGTAGTTCAGTCGTCAAGCGTTAGAATGACAGATATGCAAGTTGAGTTAACGCCAGAGCATTATAATAGTTATAGCTGACCATGCGAAAATCTGTCTTGTTTTTCGCTGCCACTAGCAGCGACTTCGCCTGGGCCTTATATCTACTCGCAGCAAAGTTGACGTTGTAGGGAAGTTACAAATTCTTTAATATAAGAAGGCAATCGAATGAAATACGCAGTTTATGTTTAATTAATATTGATTTCCCACGAGCACAACAAATGGTGATAGTGCCCTCAGTAACATATTGGTTTCTCAAAACCTTCACTTGAAGTTAAGGGCGTTCACGTGGCAAAAATTCAAAATTTTATATTTGCTTGCCAGATTGTTAGTTTTATACACATTACTTGTGACTACATTTTCCACTTGTAGAAATTTTTTAGCTCTCATAATTTTCCCACAGCGGCATGTCAAAGTCAGAATTTGCAAGTTACAGGAACATAAGTTTAACAAAAACCAAGTGACTTACTCGAATGAAGTAATTTACACTGAAATGATATATATTGGGCACTATGCTAAAATATTTAAAAACACAGAATGGAATACATTTTTACTTTATAAAAAAAATCCGAAAATGACGAAAATTCGCCTCCTTTGTGGCAATTTTTAAAAATACAAAATGACTTTGTTTTTTGTTTCTAAATATTTTAGCATAGTGATCATTACATCTTATTTCAGTGTAAATTATTTCATTCGAGTAAGTCACTTGGTTTTTGTTAAACCTATGTTCTTGTAACTTGCAAATTCTGACTTTGACGTGCCGCCATGGGAAAACTATGAGAGCTAAATAATTTCTACAAGTGGAAAATGTAGTCACAAGTAACGTCTATAAAACTAACACTATGCCAGCAAATATAAAATTTTGAATTTTTGCCACGTGAACAACCTTAAGTGGCATTAAGGAGTTTTGGCAGAATAATGTCTCGCTGAATTATAAACGTATTTAGTGCCCCAACCTTGAGGTTAGTGAGATGTTAAATGTGATCTGGTGCTGTCAAGGAACTTCAGTAGACAGTGGACTGCATAATCAATTTTCAACACATTTGAACTTCATGCAAATTGCACTTATTTTATATTTCTTACGGTTTTCGTGTGCAGAATTGCACATTTGCACAATATTTAAAGGAATTTAAACCCAGGAACTTAATATTTTATTTTGAAAAATAGTTTTTATGAATAGTTTCGACGTTATGTAGCGCAGTTGTTTGTAGATCCGAACTATTGCTCGGGATGTTGTACAATACCGTGTCTCGATAGAACTGTAGAATGAATCTTCTGTATAATTTATTTCTCAGTGGTCGTACTTGCTATTCGGATAGTCTGCCTGAAAAGTTCACGAACTAATTTTTCTTTTTAATTAAATTATCTTATAAAATAAACAAGAAGTTACCAGCATAACAGATAAGCCTACTTTCCGAAAGTGGATACAATTTAATCCCGAAAGATAAAATTATTTATGTAATATACGAATATCTGTTAAATATTAATGAGTTAAAAGTATGATAAACGAAATATACTAAAGATAACTCAGCTTGCTAAGTAATATGCGTGTACCCAGTTTAATAATATTTTGGAAAGAATTTTCTCATATGTCTTTCTATCATCAAGATAAAAAGCAGACACCGTTTTCAAAATATTACATGTTGAATGAGATACGCAAAAGTCATGTCAGCTTTGTATGTAATATGTACTTACTAAGTTTGATAAAATTGCTGAAAATAGTTCATCAGAGAAGTTATATTAGGCAAAAATTATAAAAATTGCTACCATTATTAAATTATGAACACAAATGAACGAACTACAGTAAAGTAGACTCAACTTCGTATTCAGTATATATGTACTAAGTTTTATAAAACATAGAAATAATATTTCTTAAGATATGTATTACAATTCAATAAATTTGAAAATGGCCGCCATTTTTGTATTATCACAGGGTGAATGAATTACACAAAAGTCAAGTCGTCTTTGTGTGTAGTAGGCCTTGGGTGTATATGTGTACCAGGTTTGACGATTTTCTGAAAAATATGTCCTAACCGTGTAACACTATACTAAAAATATAAAGATGGCCACCATTTTGAAAATATGAACAAAGGATGAACGGAATACACGAAAGTAAAGTCAGACAGTTTATGTGTAAGAAGTTTGATAAAATTTTGGAAATACTTCCGAAGATATGAAGTACTATGCTTAAAATTATAAAAATGGCTGGCATTTTGAAATTAATGAACACAGGATGAACGAATTATACAAAAGTTAAGTTAGCTTTAAATGCAATCCTATAGCCCTTATAGCTCCATCACTATTAAACCTTTAACTCGCAGTTAAGTGAGGTGCTCTTAAAAACTGACCAACTCTACAATCACACGTGATGAAATATTTTCCCCCCTCAGCGTAACGGCAAAGTAACTGAACCAAATTCTGCACCACATTTATAAGACGGAAATATGTAAATTTATGTAGACGGGGATAAATTCCACATACACATGCAGCGACAAGTGGGTAGTTTGAGGCTAATGTCTCTTCTACATAAGAGCCATAACCAGTGGTTCAGATAGAAAAGAAACGTGGAAGGTAGTGGCAGTTATCGTTTGTTATGAACCATCTGGGTATTATTCGCTTGGAGTGATGCCCTGGAAAACTATTAAACAATCGGGATCAGTGTAGCCTTAGCCTAGAATGTAACCTAGATTTCCCAATCGTGAGAACGTGCAGTTGGTAGGCAGTCTATGTTTTATTAATTTACGTTCAAGTACTTTGGACTTTTAAAAATATTTGTAAAAAAATACGAGTTATTTATTAAAATTATTTACTAGTTAAGTTGCAAGGGTTTATTTTGAGAAATCACTTACGAAAACTGTGTAATCTACCAAGATAACAGGATTTCCAGAAATGATAAAGTTATTGTTAATTTATGTCTTCTAATTTAAACTTTGTTAGAACAAAATTGACTTTAATATAAATGACGCTCTGTACAAACTAAAACATGTTCTATACTTCAAAATGTAAGACTATAAACGACAAAATCGTATATTATATGAGTGTGCCTGGTCGTAAAGCGCGCGGTAAACTGTCCGAATGATCAAAGTTCGATTCTCGGCGTGAACACAATTTCCTTGACTCAAATAATTACATTTAAACTTTATCTAAATAAGGTTATACTAATAATCAAATAAAAATTTTACTCAAAATTTATGTTTTTCCTATTCTAAGTACAATTATTGCCATTTAGGGAGTATTTTTACCAGTCAGTACAACTTTGCACTATTCGACAAATTAAATATTAAATGAAGGTTCGGCGATTGCCGAAGCATAAATATGTACCCAATTAATATGTACCTTTATCGCTTGGCACACATGGTAATTGCAGGTATCAAAACTTAGGTATAGTACAAGGTCATCTTACACTCGTACAAAGTTACGTAAAATAACTGTAGTAAGTTACAAACATGTGTTATGTATTTTAACGAGAAAATCCCTTCTATATTCACAGTGAATTTTAATGGAAACTGGTTGCCCAAGAATTTTTCTTGTAAAAGTACAAAAACATATTAGAGCGTAAGGCACGAGGACTCGATACTCACGGTAGATGTCGAGGACGACGACCTTGGAAGAGGGCGGCGCGAGGTGCGTGTTGGAAGCCTGGCACACGAGTCTTCCGTGTAGGTGCTGGCGTCCGATGTTGGGGAAGTTGAGGTGGTTCACCGTCACACCGTCGGCTCGCACCTCGTACGAGTCGTCTATAACGGTGTTCTCTAGGAACCACGTCACCTTAGGCTTCGGCCGGCCTGCAACAGTTCCATTTCCCACCTGATGTCGCACTGGAAACTGTTCATATCCTTCACTGGCGAATTAACTCATAACGTTATAAGTTACAAGCGAGTGATCTAGGGTCGTATATATAGACCTCTCTTGAATGACAACCAACTGCTCACTAATGCTTTCTCTATGGGGATAGCAGTTGGTTGTCATTCGAAAGTGATTTATAATATCGGCTCTCAATCACTCGCACTGCAGTACCTTTTGTTTCTTTTGTCACTTCTGCACGAATGAAGAACTTGTAAAGAGCTAGAATTTATTGGCTGTACTCATTTTTCGAACTAGGTATCAGTCACGATGTCAGAAAACGTCATAAAAGTCCACGAAATTACCTTTGCTACAAGCTACATTTGAATTGACTACAGCTCTAAACATGACTCCACTCTTTGAGACACATTACTGGATACAGTGACTGAAAGGGTTATATATAAATACATAACGTCAACGACGTTACTTGAGAAAACAGCAAATCTTACTTCACGTTTTCTGGAATTTGTACTTAACACACAGCAGCCGTAAGAGTGAGAAGAGACACAAGTAACAATTATCGAAAAATATTTACTTATGATCAGTACACAGTATGATTTCCGCATTCATGGTTGCAACATACGAAATTAAAATTCCTGACGAAATTTACCAAGTTACCATAGTATAACAGGTAACAAAACATATTAGAGTGAGGTACTTCAATCTCCATATCGAAAATGTATAAAGTAGCAAAATAAATGTTTGTTGCCAACAAAACGAACGGAATTCACATTTTCTTTCAGTATGTTCATTTTTAAACGAATAAAATAATATTTCCGTCTCTCAAATAAATGATAGTTTTCAATTTTGTTTACAGTTTTTATTTTGTTAACCAACAGAATCTTAGTTACTCGGCAAGCAATGGTTTCTAAATATACAGAAATTTATTTTTCCTATAAAGCGAAAGTGGTATGTTCATGATTGTCTCAGAATGTTATTATTACTAAAACATAATTTTTGGATCGTTTTGGACACTAAATTAAAATATTTGCGTATGTAAAATAAATATAACATTTACGCTATGCGTATTGGCCTTGACATTGTTAACGTTACTGTTAGTAGATGATTAAGTTTCGTCACATGACACAAAGAAGAATATATGATTTAAACATTGTAATATTACATTCATTTATAGAAATGTTATCGTATCAGACGATGCCGAAATATGGTAGGATGATTTTTATAGTCTGTAACGCTGAAAATTCTTAAGTAAAATTCTATACCCGTAATATCGTATGCTACCTAGTTGTTCATATAATAAAGAAACAAAGAAAGTATGGTTTAATGTTAAATTTTATACGGTACATTTATACCTACTAAATTACACTGATGGGCTATTTACCAAATGTTATCAACTAGAGCCTAATACAATACATCACGCCTCAGCTTTATCCAAACCGTCATCAGTTCAAGCTTCAGTCAACATATTTGCGATAAGTATTAGTACATGCATTATTTATGCTGAGAAATAAAAACTTTTTAATTGTGCTAAGATTGTGTAAAAATTTTTTTACAAAATTTTTTTTTGTAAAGAGTTAATTTTTGGTTATTTTTAAGCGAGAAAACAATGTACATATGGCTTACAGAGTCACTTAATTCGGTGTTTGACTAAAGTCGCATGTCGCAGTTTAGAGAAATATTTTGTATATTCGACTATAGTCGAATTTCACTGCGAAGGAGCTTTAAGAATACGGAATTAAAGTTTTAAGTAACAGAAATAAAGTTTAATAGTAGGAAATAATAATGTTATGTAATAGAGGATCCAGAGAGTTTGACATGAAACAAATATTCTTCCCATCCTTTAATTAGCAAATAAATAAAAAGGTAATCCAGTCTTAAGATAATTTGTTGTTTCAAATGGAATAAATAAATTACAACAGAGAAAAAGTATATGCGGAATATTAAGGTTGGCAGTTAGTTTGTTTTTTATAATTGAATGTAAATATAAAAAACAATTATTTTATTGCTGCACAGTAGGTAATGGAGGAGTGACGCCACCATGATTATTGACTTTAGATTTATAGTTATTTAAATAAAAAATGTGGAAATACTTTGTGGTAAGCAACGAACTTTTGAAAATCATTCATACTAGGAAGACAAAGTAATTTTATTATACTTAGAGACATGCAAAATTGAAACCCATTAAATGCGCGAATGATTAGGAAAACGGTAATAGCCCAAGATAATCCTCAGGCCAACATCAAAGTTCTCTACATGCAAAAATATCGTAGTCCAGTTTCGCTGGGAAACGAACGTTCATCACATTGACGGAAGGTTTGTGCTCTAGTCATTGTGACAAATACGGTCCTACAGCATTTTCTTCATTACAGCCGTTAACAAATCCATTATAGAATGCTCATAGAGAGCTAGTCTATACGTGCGCACTTTAAGAGTGAAATATCCACAGCATAGGCTTCCGTTTATTTAAACTTGTAATTAATATTTGCGTTTCTATATTTAATGAACAATTTTAAATATATGTACATGATACGACGTAACTACCTTCAGACTCAAACTACTTGAAAACATGAAAATGAAACAAACCTATTAATATTATACAGGTTGTTTGGCGATTATAATTACAAACGAAAGGGATGTGTCGAGGACGAAGAAAGAAACAAGCAAATATTGCTAATAAACATAGTTACGGAAACCAATGGTTTTCCCAATATTACGCATTACATGTTACGACAGAAACGCTGTAATAACAATGTTCCCGAGGATTAAAGCTTCAAAATGCTGCAAATGTGGACGAAGATATTTCAACAAGTGTTCGAAATGGGCGCCGTTCATGTGACGTCAGGCTTCCGCACCGTCTTCGTATCTATGCCCTTACATGTTCAAAAACATGCCCATGTTTGCATGTGTCAATACATCGTAACGGGAAAACCGTCGTTTTCCGGACTTATGTTTTTACTTGCTTGTCATCTTCCTCGACACGCCTTTGTTGTTTGTAGCTATTTATCAAATACTCTGTATAATTCACAAAACTTACCATCTTACAGATATAAGTAGGGAAAGGAGTATTTCGCGAGTTCGACGACATGTGTGTTAGAATCCATTGTCCTATATATACACAAGCCCCGACCATTTGTCCACTAGCTGCTACTCACTGGAACAACAGACAATGAACGAATGGACGGACCATGAGTATGTATAGTACAGTGGATTATAACACGTCGGTCATTGAACTCGCGAATTATTCCTTTCCCTAGATATAATTAGGGCTAGGAATATTTCGCGACTTCAACGACCAACATGCTATAATCTATTATCCTGTGTATACCGAAGCCCTACTATATGTCCATTACCTGCTACTCATTCAGACAGCAGACAATGAACGAATAGACGGGGCTTGAGTATGTATAGGACATTGGATTCTAGCTTGCGGGTCAATGAACTCGTGAATTTTTCCTAGCTCTAGATTTAAGACATCGTATATTGTTAGGTGTGTATTATTTTATAAATTTTAGTCGCAAAACGTATAATTCTGTTGCATTACAAACACGAAAATTACACAACAATTAATAACTTGAGATATCTAGCAGCACGCACTGTAACAGTCATTAATCAATTTTAAAATGATAACGACAATCAGTCTTGTAATAATAAACAATTAGAAACAATCTAGCGCCTCTATCGGACTATTCTTCAAATGTCAAATAACATCCGTTTATAGCCTACAAGAGTTTTTTTCCTGGATGGATATAAAAAAGTAATATTAAATAGTGGTTTCAACGTCGTTTGTTGAATAAGAAAACAGCCTCATTTTAAAAATTATCCGCATATCTTACTATCCAAGACAAAATCAATTTTGAAAGTGGGTTACAGAATCTAAACACCTATAATTATATACGTGAGAATGTATTGCATTAGATGTCAGTTAATTTTTTAATTTCAGTAAAAATATGTTCTCTGTACTAAATTTAATGCAGAGTAAACACGTAATTTTCTTTACTGCCCTTCCAAAAGGTTTCGAAGACGTAACGTCGTTAATATTTCAAGGCTTGTCCTCGCTCGCACAGGTTAACGGTCTTGTCAACGGTTTACTACATAAAAGGCAATTAGCCAAATCGTGTAATAGTTACCATCCTAACGTTCATGTAATGTTATTTCGGAGTGCACTGGTACATCAAAAATATGCTGATTGAACTGAGAGCTGAGTTCATGTTATCCTGAACAAGAAGAGAGTGTTTAACCACAGCTCAATCATGTCCGGTAATCCGTCACTACTTCCCGCTCGGTATTAAAATAGTATACAAAAATTACATAAGAACATATTTGCATTTAACATATAAATTGCTTATATAATTTTTTCACCTGTTCTAGATTTCTTTGGTTGGATACTATATGTTTTACATAAACCAAAGATCAAAACTAAACGAAGCAATTAATAAAATAACAACAGAACTATTATATACACTCCTTTAGATTCCTTTAATTTTTAAAAAGGTGATCTATATATTTCGTTTTTAATGACAATAGTTACCAATTTGTTGAATACAGTAAGCGGAGGTAACTTTGGAAGCGTGGGATGACTTTGGTACACTTCTACACAATATTAATTTTCCATTAATGCCAACTGAGAGTAAATATTAATTGTATTTCAAATAGAGGTTTATTATTTGGAATTTACAGCAAGCAAGTTTCTCTATTGCTGAAAAATATTTCTCAGTCATACTTCATTCATCCCATTTACGGTAGTATAATAATTGTTATATTTTAATTTTAATAGCACCACTTTTGATTAACTTTCTGTGTCGTGATGCTAATAAAAGTACAAAACATTTTCTCGTATTTCAGGCACAAATAATCAAAACAAGTTTTTGCCATACAGACCGTTAGTTGAAACATTAAATATGTTTATATTTTCTATGAAATTGTGACATAATATTTTTAATTCACATAGTTTGTACTAAAGGTATTCCCTACGGAACGTTAAAATAATCATATTTAGGGCAAACGAGTTCATGACATATGCCTTTTAAAAGAATAAAACAATGTCATATGCTAGCAGATCAAGATATAGTTAGGGCAAACACGTGTAAACCAAAAAATAAGTGAGATATTTTGTGAATAAGAGCTTTTAGGGCACAAACTTTAGGGCAAACAACGCATACACATTTCTGCAAAATTTGTAACGATCTCTACATATTGATTTTATGTACAATTTTACATTTACTTTATTATTTTAAAAATTGTTGTTTAATTTATCTCTTCCGAATTTATATTTTTGAACTTATCACAAAAACTGCATTATTATTTAAGTTAAACACCTTCACCAGAGCACTGAACACCTTGTTTCTTTTCATATTTAGAAACAAGATTTCATGCCTATGATATTAACTTTTTAATTAATTTATACTAATACAAACTTATTGAATAGCCTCGTGTTTAGATTATGTTATTCCAACCAAGCCAATTTTTATCTGCCCCTCTTAATAAACACCAGTTTACTAGAAGCAGTTTTGACTCACGAAAATATGGCCAGTTATGAAATTTTAGAAAGGTCAATTCAAAGTGTGAATATATAAAGAAACAAAATTACTTTATTAATTTTTTACATGAAAGAGCAATAATTTGGCATAAAATTATAAAAATACGATTGTACTTACGATCACGAACTATTAGACCGAAATATATAATATTTTGCAGAAGTTACAATTTTCCTTTAAGCAGACGAAACAATGTGTTCACTGTACTTCAAATAACTTGCACGGCTAGTAATATTTTCTTTTCTAGTCCAAGCTTTACAGATCCCAAAATTATTGCTAATATTATACTCAGTAAGTATAAAACAATATGAAATGTAAATCTGAGAAAATGACACGCATTAAAAAAAGTAGTCTGGCAATTTCAAATATACAAAACCAACTGTTTTTACTGAAAAAAAAGTTGGGAAACTGCAGTGTGTTATGAACACTAGAAATTACTTTCAACTGGATGGCAAGTAGGTCGCAACACAAGAGATACAACTTTTACTGTTACGAAAGTTGTAAAAACGACGTACTGAATATACATTACGTGGATACTAGTTGTTTATCATGTTCGGTATCTAACCGGAAATTTTATGCTTAGGGAACTTAAGATAAAGCTACATTTACCTACAAAGTAGTTAAATTTATGTTATAGGAAACGCTACAAAATGGGTTTATAGCAACATTAAAATATCTGAAGAACTGTAGAATGCATAAATTATACAGAAAAGCAATATAATGAGAGGTTATAAAATTGATAGTGATACCGTTATTTTACAGTAAACGTATAAAAGAGAACAAGAAACCAAGGAAGTGAATTTTGCATTCCACTCTTCTTACAATTATTCATAAAAATAATATTTTCTTGTTTTCTATATGCTACACACTTTATCCATTAAAATATTCTTCAAAGTTAATCATATTTTCTGTACGCATAAATGATCTTTGATAAGGTATGCCGTTGTAATACTGAACAACTACATATTGGAAAATATTTATATTAAATTTTAATTTATCCAAGAAATCCAAATTGTATGTGAGAGAAATTATGTATGTAAATTTGGATGTCTCATCAATTAGATGGTGTAAAGACTTGTGAAGATATCATTTATAAGTCCTGGATATATTGTTCAACATTTGCTGA
The DNA here is from genome assembly GCA_003012365.1 of Medauroidea extradentata. Classification (NCBI taxonomy): domain Eukaryota; kingdom Metazoa; phylum Arthropoda; class Insecta; order Phasmatodea; family Phasmatidae; genus Medauroidea; species Medauroidea extradentata. The sequence goes on along the minus strand of PNEQ01130162.1, from coordinate 30,460 downwards.
ACTAACACTAGAAACGCTATCTATAAGAATTACATTTACTGCATATTTTCCACCAAGAAAATTTCGTTCAAGACATTTTACTGCTTGCAGTCGTAGCTGCACAGTTTAAAAATAAAATACTCAAGAGTAAACATTATTTTTATAAATAATAAACTGCGTGATTGCAACATAGGAAACAGTTATACAGAAAAAAAAAACAAAAAAAAACGTATTATATGTATGTGTAATGTCTCCTGAAGCATCCTTTGCAGGGATTTCATATGTTGCGGTATAGCACCTTATGTCAGTAATATCTATGATTTATGTTAACTAATTGTCTAAATGCCTTGTAAGTGAACAGTTTAATTTAAGTCGTATCTACCAAGAATGAGATAAACTACGACAGCGCAATTTGGGAATGGAAGGTTTTTTATACGAATACCCCTAGTGTATCTCTCCGTAACATCATGATGGCAACTTTATGTGTTCATGTTTATAAAAAACACGCTGTTAACGACAGTAAACACAGTTCTATTCTATGTACCGCTGTGTCTTGTAGATCCCCGCAGGGAAATATATTTGTCTGAGAACTTGAAAACACCGGTGAATATTTTTAGATCCGATGCGCTGGTTTCGCGCCATCGATCACACGCGGGTAGAGGGAGAACTCTGGCCGCCAGGGATTGTTAAGCGACGGGGAAATAAAGCCCTCGTTTCTCCCGTTATTTACTTGACCGGGGATCCAGACGTCGGAGAAAAAAAAAGAGATAGATCCAAGAGGGCGATACCCGAAGAGATACCGCCGAGGGAGAACGATTCCACAGAAACTTCCAAGGATGATACAGCCAGAGACCTGTGTCTCTCTCCGGAGACGGATCTCCACATAAAATCCTCTCAGCCGAGCCACGCCAACTTCCCCCGGCCCTGACAAGACATTTACACAACCACGCCATTCATGGCAACGAAGTTCAGTTCCAACTACTCTCACCCTTCTGCCTGAACGTTGAAGCAGTGTTTGAGAAAGGTCAGTTGTGAAAGGGACATCGTGTGATGGTATCTTGATTAAAGTCTGGGTCTGTTCGAGCACAGAGCTCCATTCATTTCTGTGTTTCATGACGGAGCAAAACAATACGAAACATGCAAAGTGTTTCCGTTACGACGTTTCGGACATTTGCAAATGATGGAAGACACAAAGAATACATTGAAGTACAGGAAACCTCATCAGGAAATATCCAGCCATACATTGTGAGAAGGGAGATAACTTAAAATAATAAAAAAAATTTAACTCTTTACTTTCAGTTAAATAATGTTTTTGCTACAAAATGCAACGTATATTATCAAAATGTGTGCTAGAGTCAATTCGTGATACAGTTAACATTCTTAAGTCTTTAATAAGAGCGTATGTTTCTTTAAGGGTCGCAGCTTTGTGAAAAAAAATCAAGCAAAATAGATAAATAGCTAAATAAAAAGAAAATAGTACTTAGATTTTTTACAAGCACAGTGTTTTATTGCAAAGGATACTTCGTCTTTGATGTCCTACGATTTTAAACATCATAAGTTTTAAAGTTGGAGGGAATGAACTTTAATGAATTACAGTTAGTACTATTTAAAACACTACAAAATCTTCATAGAATCTCCGCTAAATGGTTTATGAGGACGCAACAAAGATTACTTGTTCACTGAACTGTAACATATTTGTGAAGACCCATTACGAAATTTTATTTCGGTCTCATAAGCCCATCGTTAACAGGAGAACAACTACATAACATTAATCATGGTAAAATCTGAAGATTCTCGTCACAAGATAAGTGTACATGTAACAAAATATTTTCCACAACGCGTACAGACTTTTTTTTCGTAAATATTTGCTTGTAGTTATGCCAACGTTGATTTGTTACTTTCGTAATCTACTTGAACCTGCAAAATACGTCATATTACGTTTCATTAACCTATTAATTTGTAAAAATGTTTCTGAAATAAGCGAAATTTTAAGAATGTTATAACAAAAGTATCAAGGCGAAAGAAATAATTGCTAGCTTCCAGAAATTAGCACTTGTGTATATTATTTCAACATGTTTTGAAGAAAATACTTTTCGTCCCACCTCGAAATATTGCAAATTATGTTCCTAAATATTTATTAAATATAATGGTATAACAAATCTGTTTTTTGATTTGTAAATTATGTTTTAAAATAACATTTTTACCAAAAAAATTATTTGTAAATAAGCAACCAAAAATGTCCACATAGACATCAAGGCGAACAAATATTAAAATGATTGCAAAAAATTATTATCTGTCTTGTCTTCTAAATAACACCTATCATTCCAAAATAGTGTTACAGATGTTTCCTTAAGAAATAAAAAATCTAAATTCATATATTTCTTTACTAGTTATAAAACATGAAAATATAACAAATTATTCGACCAGTCTCCCTCAAAGCATTCCAAAATTGTCAGACGTCTGTCACTGAGACTGAACACAGGAACTAACGAGCAGATTATAAAAATACCACTAAAATAATGTTTGCTATAAATGTAAAATTGATAACCTAAATCTTTGTCGAAATCAATAACTACTGCTTTTCAAACTGCTAGAAATATATTCTGTAGTACACCCTATACTATAAAAAATATAGTTAGTTCAAAGTATTTTGAAATTTCGTTATGTCAACTGAGAATCTGTAACAGGAATATTATTTAAATCCAAGATGGTATGTGTTGTGTTATTCTCAAAAAGTAATGTTGATGTTTAAACAGTTTTTAATTACTAATGAATCATAAAATACAACCAGTTTTGCGATGAAAACCACTTATTTGTCAGCGTTAAATTGTATTTTAATGTGTATTTAAATGTTGTAGTTGCACTTTTTCTTAAAGGAATTTCTACATTCAAGAAGTTCAGCTAACCTAACCGCGAGAGGAGTCTGTTCATACTTAAAAAAAAAAAAAAAAAAAGAATGAACTAGTAAGGCAAGCACGGAAAGAATTTTAAATGAAGAATGTCTGCGGGCTAAACGCTTGCTTTTTTACCCCCTTAGAACAGCCGCTCCAGAATTAATCAGAAGTATGAATGGCGTAAAGTGACGGTGATGGTATCGCTCAAACCTGGTTTTAAAAGGAACAAAATTGTCGCCATTAGCAACTAGACCGACGACAGCCACATAAATAAACCAAGCCCTCGAGGTGTATCAGAGCGAGCAGTAAAAGCGGCCGTTGTGAGCTCGTTGAGCGCTATCTCAGCCACACCTGGACAGTTATTTATGCAGCCACTCTGATACACGTTGTCGGGTAAGGCGCTTGGTTTATGACGCCCTAACTGAAACGTATGAACTTGCAGTTTTTACGACGCTAAATCAGAGTTGCCCAGTTAGAGATTTTGTGAAACTTTCAAGCACGAAGACCAATACTCTGTCTTATATTTAAAATGGTTGTTAAAATGAACATTTAAAGTACGGAATGGAATAGTAAAGATTCTACAAAACATGCAGTAAAATTTTACTCGGTGATATCTCAATAATGTTTCAATAATGTCTAGGACGATTGTTGTAATGGGAGTAAATGATTCAGAGGGAAATTGTGGCCACACGCAGTTGCAGTGCTTTATTGACATAGAAAGGAAGACAAGTAAAAACAGTAAGGGTAATGCAAGCCTACTTTGGCTTATAACATTCACAAACATAAATTTGAAATTATAAAAAATACAAATAAAAAAACTGAGAGCACCTTTATTTGTCTCCTCATCGTTGTGTTTTGTAGTCTTATGTCAGTTACACGGTCTATGAAGGTAGAGGTCTTGACACTGAGGAATAAAATGTGACTCCCTTCTTGTCGCCGAGCGCTCGTAGTAATTTGGTGGAAGATTTGTCTTGTTTTTGTATTTGGCTTAGCTTAAAATGTGAAGTTGTTATTGGATTTGAGAGTATTATACCGAAAAAAAAATGGGAATGTAATTTTGTATTAGAACACATTTTTTTAGAACAATAAAATTTAATTTTTCAATCGTTTACATGTAGATGCACATTGCAACAATTCTAAAATTTTGTAGGGCATGAAATATAGTTTTTGTTCGAATATGTTCACTAAAACAACAATACACAATATATTTCTTCAGACTACTTTTATAAACAGTTCCACACATGCCAATGCATTTATGGACATGGAACATGTATATACTATATCAGCTTACCTTATTAACATTATTTTATATAAATAATTGCAAAAATGTTAAAACGCGAGATGTAAACAAGACAAATCTTCCACCAAATTACTACTAGCGCTCGGCGACATGAAGGGGTCACTTTCTCTTGTTGGAGAGCATAGGCAGTGTCAAGACCTCTCCCTCTTAGACCGTGGTCAGTTACTTAGCCGTTATTTCGTTCTGTCTTGTGTTTAACATTGACTTTATCTTAGTTATGATCTCTGCTACAAACTGTAGATTCAGGATGTCCACTACCTTAGACCTTTTAAAACATAGTTTTTCATTAAAATATTACACATGGCAAAGTGGCACACTCAATTTTTTTTTATAAAACGCATTAAATTCTGTAATTTGTCAAATAAGAATCCTAATTTTTGGGGCGGCCCTCTGAGCCCCGATTTTTGAATTGCGATCTGGATACAACTGCTTTTTAAGACAACAATCTTCCCCAGAGCAAAAAAAAAACATAGCTGGCTAGGTCCTTGGTTACATAACAGGACGAAGCAAGAGTAAATGAACAGTGGAAATGCTAAGAAACAAGCCTTATAAGCCAAGAGTGACAGTAGTAAACAACTACAAATATTTTACAAGTAGGTATATAGTCGGTATGTAATGTAAGTCTCGTCCTCTTATACGACTACAGTTTTCTGCAACCCAGTAACATTCGTTGGTAATGACGTGCATACAACAAAACGCTTATGTTTGCCGTACACACCCATTACAAAAATAATTCAAAGACCGCATAGTGTGTGCTGTTCTAAGGCAATTTTTTGGCACATTATTATATATATTTATTTTTTGAAAGCGATAAAGAGCTGTACCACAATATGGTAATCAAAGTCTAGCTATGGTAGTTTCAGCAATACTGTCCTTTAAAACTCGAATTTTGCTGAAATCCTAAGCATATGTTGAAGTGTATTAAAATTAACCCAAGAAAAGCTTAATTAATGGGATCTGTTACCATAAACAAAGCACATTAAAGCTGTTTCAGAAATGTATAACATATTGTGACTGGAAAGTAACTTAAGTTATTTGAATTTCGCCAAAAATATGCCGTTAATAGGCAAGTATATAATTTAACATACAAATATTTCAATTAATGAAATTACTAGCTGAAACGTTAAGCAAATGAACACATTGTTTTGGCTTTTTTTAAAATTTGCAACGTCAGTACTCACTTACCAACCCTTGTTCAACATTTCAGAAACTACAGTAATGTAGTAATGTATTGTGTAGTCTACGTCTGTCATAACAATAAGCGTGAAGAAAATAAACATGAACACGGCATTGAGAGTTGTATCTTGAGTTTATTTTCTTTCGTAATTTGGCTTGGTTATCAGTTTTAACGTTATTTGTTCGTTTTTAATGTGTTTTGACATATTTCCATATGGGTTTATGGTTTTTATTTATGTGTTCACCACAGCCAAACTTGCTTGGTTTCCTTTATCGCTTTGTATCACGCTTAGTTTTCTGAGACGGTAGGATACAGAAAAAGTGTCTGCCCTAAATGTTTTACCAACAGATTCATCAACTGAATTTTAACGATTATTTGAGCGACTTTAACAAGTATACAGAGCGCCCATTTTAGTGCTGAACTTGCTACATTGTTATAAATAAAACTTCTTTATTAGTAATGAAGGTAATTTACCCGCACAGCTTGTAAATATAGCAATTGTTGAGTACTGTTAATTTACAAGTCTGGTAACACTTGTTATTATATAGCTATTTCTTTAGGAACACTTCCACTAACGCACGAGAAACAACTTTACCGTGCCTCCTTTCATAACACCCCTATACATTGGTATGGTTAGTTTACAAATATTATTTTTAAAGGGTACAATTCTGCAAACAGTTTCCACTCACCTCCGGTTACTTCGCAGATAAGAGTGACGTCGCTTCCTTCGCTGTATGGCTCGACAATCTTGGTTTGATCCCGGCGCTTGGCGTCGTATATCACCGGCCGCTCCGGTGGAACTGGAACATAAAAAAAAGAGGAAAATAAATTATTTCATTCTGCCACGGGGAAATGCTTCCCAGTCACGCACATTTGCAAATAGAATTTTCTTGTAAAAGCGCAGGTTGCAAAAACACTTTTTATTTTCCTAATCGCATCGTGGTTTCTTTAAGAATATTGGTGCGTGCTACATATTTTATTTTTGGAAGTAGTGATAGACTGCACATTTAATTTATTAGCACATTATAAGTTGCAACAATGTGAATTAAAATTTTCTAGAAATTAATATTTTCTTACTCAAGCTCCTAAAAACATATACATTTACGGTAACTTAAAAAAAGTATTTAAATTAATGTAATTCTACTTAAGCCGGATTCACAACCACACTTAACGTACGTACGAACACAAGCACATACGTTAAATATTAGAGATTTGATTCACAACAATACTTGATCTAGACATGCGCGGAAAATATTTATGTCATAAGATAATGTCGGTAATAGATGATCGTAATTTACGATTATTTTTCGCAGCGAATTAAAAACTTATGACCACAAGATAAATGACTTCTCAATATAAATTAATATCTAATAGATTCTTACGTTTGCACGTGCTGCATTCACAACCACCACATAGCGTACGTATGTACGAAGTAGAAAGTTGATCAACTCTACGTACGTACGCACGCTACGCGAGGATGTGAATGCTAGCATGCACACACGGTGTTTCTACTTTTACACGCACGTACGCGCGTACGCTAAGTGGTGGTTGTGAATCCAGCTTAAATGCCATTTAAGTATCTGGACAGTAATAATGTCTACCTCATGTCATCAATTATAGTTCTTATTTCCATTCTCTCGCTAATTTATATGACAGTGATCAGTGGCGGCTCGTGGGATGCTGCCAGATAGGGCTGTAAGTTGCCAAGAACTGCACAGGGTTGTGCACTGGTAGACTCTACAGTCACTGAAACGCACGTGTGTATATGTATATATATATACATACATACATATACACATGCGTGTGTATTTTATTTTTTTTTAATTTCGAGACAGGGAAATACGGTTTTTATAGTATACATGCAATTTTTGCTATTTTATGCAATTTAGTTTTAGTGGTTTTCAGTTTAATGCCTCTATGACGCGCGCTTAGGTTCAGTTTCAGCACTGTTAATTATGCCACGTGTTACTATTTAGGCTGTTTTCGCGAGTTAAATGTTTTAAATCCTGAGAGGGTGAAGATATCACAAAAGAGTTGCATAGCATGTTAGGAATTGTTTGTACACTGTTGCGTAATATTTTCTAAACCTATGTTTCTTTTGTTTTTGATAATTGTCGATAAAATTTAAAATTTTTAAGTCAATAACAAGCCAAATTGTAAACACTAGGTTTTGGAAAAGTTATGTTACATAGTAAAACAATTTCAACATTTAAATGTAACGGTTTTGCAATGCAGTATTTGCTCTCTATCAGGATTTAAAAAATGAATCTAACTTAAACAGCAGAAATAGGGATCCGTGGTCTTCATTAATTGGTAAGCATATGAATTTAAAGTTTTCATATGCATTAAAAACAATTTTTTTTTAATTCAGAAAAAAATTAAAGGAAAAGAAGTTTTTTTTTTGTAATAAAATCTATTCATAAAAATTGTTGGCACTTTAATTATAAAATACATTATTATATTGGTACTGATAACAATAATATTAAATGTAATAAAAAATAATACGACGTTTAAAAAAAATTACTTTTTTTTTTTCAAATTATATGTGATGCAAAATTACGTAGATAGTAATTACTGACTTTCATACTTTCATAAAAAATTAGAAGAGAAAATGTTTTCCATTATTTTTTTCGGCTATCCCGTTTTGCTCATCCCCCGTTTTTTACCTCTACCTTAACCTTATACAGTATATATATATATATATATATATATATATATATATATATATATATATATATATATAAACATACGTATATATATACACACGTCATAAGAAATCATTGAGGGAGCACGCAAAACTCATCACAATTCCAATGCAATTCGAATGAACGGTACACGAACGCTAACCACATACGTGTTACAGACATACACTCATTCATTTATATACACATGACCTATACATGTTAATTTATATAGTGCGAGAGAGAGTGATTGCGTATTTCATATAGCCATACAAATACAACACATATATGTGTGTGAATACGGTACGGTGAATATTTTCGCCAAGTTAAAAATTATTTGTGACGTTTAGAAATTATGTGCGTTTTAAAAGTGCGTCTCATGAAACTGGCAATTTTATTTAGATAAGTAAATAATTTGTTGTAACAGTTAAGAGAATTACATTTAATGTAATAATGATGAGTTCTTTATCATATTCTTACAGAAAATTAAAATCTTGTTAAGTTTATATAACGTATTAAGAAGCAAACTACTATCGAATAACTAACTCTGCAGTTAACCTACTAGCTGACAGTTACGCAAAGTTCAAAAATTTAGTTGTGTAATATGTTATAAAAATTTTAATATATAAATACACGTTTTACTATCAGAATTACCCTTCGTTTCCGCAAGTGCTAGTCTTTCTCGTGGAGAAGTATAGACTAAAAAATAATTTAATGAACTTGGCAACGATCTGAATTGGGTGCGTTCCAACATTCCCGTTTTTCCTTTATGATTAGTCACGGACGTCATTATAACAGTTCCTTGTTCGACCTCACAAAAGACTGCAATTTCCGATACCAACTTGGGAAACTCATTATTGGAGCCAACTTTAGCCATCAAGACGATTTTCGTTATTTCAGCACTTGTGGCGCTCCATACATGATTTGACTACTTCAAGACATCACATTAAGGTAAACGTTTACATTTAGAAATACAGCGGCCAAATTTGCAAACAATCAAACTTTCAAAACGATGTGATTAATAATGGTTATAGAACATTTACATTATTTATGCTCTCTGTTTGCTTTCTTTCTCCATTACACTTTATTTCACATTTAAATATATACACATACGTATATTCACACACATGTGTCTGTAATTTATAACTGAAATATGATAAGGAAGAAAGAGCAGAAAGGATTCACATGTAGTTACAAAAAGTGGAAAATTAAATTTGTTTGAATATTTCTGTAACCTTATTTAATTACGCTGAAAGATCATTCTATCCTAACTGATAGAATACGGATTATTAGCACCAGCAGACTGAACCAAATTTATTCTAGTAAAAAATTCGCGACTTTGTTTTTGCTGCGTTTTCAATTCATTTCGGCAATATACAAAGAAGTTTAAGAACGTGTAAAATGTTGCAAAATTATTTTAACGCCCATAACAAGGGTTTTAAAGATATTTTGTAAAAAAGAACATTGTTTCACAAAATTTATGGGTTTCCCCGTGCTGCTCATATTCTCTGTTTTATATCACTTCCCATCTATATATTTTTTTGACAGGAATCTTCGCGATCCCACGGACAATCACCCGCAGACTTTTTTAAATATTCAATTTTTTTTTGGGGGGTACACCGTTCGTCACCTATTTAAAGTCTTGCCCCTCTCTACCAAAAATGACGTTTTTGGCAGAAACCTTCGTGAGTGCACGCACAACTCACTAGCGTCAGTTTTCACATAATTTTTGGGCACACCTTTCTGTCCCTCTGCCAATTTTGGCACCCGCCTCCATCAAAGCGCGAATTTTTCGGAATGAAAAATTGCTCATGTCACGCCCCATCTCATAAACTATCTGTACGCAAAATTCATGACGATCCGTCACTCCAGTGCAACGTGAAAAGAGGAATTAACAAGCCGCATTTATAATATCACTATGATTATCACTTATCTTTACATGTATGTATTTCGAATTAATTATAATGTCAAATATATATGTAGTTATTCAATGACATGGATAAAAAATACTAAGTAATTTTCAAACATGCATAAATTTGTGCTTTTTTATTTTAAATAAATACAAGATACATTAAAACATTAGATTTAAAGTGACATTAAGCAAGAGTACAGCATTTTATTGCGGTTGCAACAAAAATTATTATTAACCGCTTAAATATTTTTATTTTATTTATTTATTTTTTGCTTTACGTATCGCCGGCAGCAAATTATTATAAGGGGGATCATTACCCCACACCTTTAAATTCTTAATTGTTCGCTGAAAGTTATATACAAAGACAAGACAAGAAATATATTAATTTCGTAAGCGTTATCAAATTGTAGCATCTTCACTACCGTCCTTAGTTTTTGACTAGTAACCCTCCCGGAGGAGTAATGACGATTTTTTTTCTGTAGGTTGTCACAAATGTAGTTTAAATACTAGCATTCGGGCAATACCAACTGTATACAATGTACGGAGCTATGTAACGTGTCCTGTAGAGATATGAAACAAAACAGAAAATGTACAGGCCAAATAAAGCAGGAATTAATTGTTCTAAGAGGCGCCGGTACTGAACAGTTTACGCAATATCCGAACTGAGATAGGAATCGGTCATATCCTCTGTAAAGGAGTATTCCAAACTTTTGTCGTGGGTGTAATTGGGAAATCACATAAAAACTGAAACACAATGCCTGGAGCCTGGATTTAAATCTGTGTCCACATGGATGCTAACGAGTCACCTTGCTCGGTCGTTTATTTTAAAATTTCGAAAAAGAAAAAAAAAGTTCTTATTTCTCTTCTGTTTACAAAACGTGTTCCCAGTTTCCAGTTTTAACAGGTACACATTTCATTCCATAATTTCGTTTAGACATTGGCGCGGAAACACAAGCTACAGTTTTTTTCCCCTCGCTGTATTTTTTAATAAACATGTTCCATTTGTAATCTCCGTTCTGTCTACAGTCGCTTCCCGCGCCCGCCACTTAGTTTCGAAAGCTTTCAACAGCAACACATACATTTCCTCTCACGTAGCCGTAACACGATTTAGGCCCTGAATCCCATTTAAAAGTTTGCCTCGCGAGTGGGTTCCCCGCCCGCGTCCGCACCTACAACTGTAGCTCCCACAAGGCGACGCGAGGCGCGCGAAAACTTTAACTCAATACAAGTTGGCGTTCCGTCGGCTGGCTTCAAGCGTTTTCCCTTAGCCAGGTAGAGACAACCCTCCCATTCCTCGAGTTATTTTTCAAGTGTTGCTCCCACTGTTTGCTGCAAGCGTCAGGCCCCAAGGAGTGCAATACCAACGCTCACGGCCACGGCCGTAGAAGAACAGGTCTGGACACTCGCCTGGATATTTGACCCCCTTGTTGTTTGGCTGTAGTTCACCAAGTTACCGAGAATATTGTGTTTTATTGGCGCTGATGTTAGGGCGGTCGGACTAAACTCCGCCCACTTCCTTTCCGCTAAGATAAACAATTTATCAAAACGTATTTTTTATCAATTTATGAAA
>PNEQ01130162.1:0-10430 GCA_003012365.1 Medauroidea extradentata | reverse complement strand
AGACACTGAAACAAAGTGGGGAAAAAATCTTTTCGCGAAAACTACCGGACCATACTTATTTGACACTTCCTGCAAGTCGCTTAGCCAATAGTACATAAGCAACTAAATGCAGGCCCATATCACTGCGTCATCGAGCTGTCAAGTGAGCAGATAATTCTGCTCGAATACACATAGTTTTTTTTAGGCTAGCCTACATGTAAGTGAAACCGCGAATTTCTCAGGTCTCTACCCTTTCACGAATATAATAAAATTGTACAGTAGTTTAAAATCTAACGTCTTCTCAAATGAATACGCAACATTTACGGGCCTCTAACCATCGTCTCTAGTTACAACTATTAAATTTATGTTACTAGTTTACTGATTACTTTCGTTTAGAAAGCTACCAACTATATATACACCAGTAAATTTCAGTTTAATGATTTCATTGACAGCTCACTATTCTGTGTACACAGTAAAAAAAATCGTACATTTACAAGGAAAATCTTGTAAACTAATATCAGAACGTATCAAGTCAAGTAATAAAAGTAAGATGTCAGAAACCTTTTAAAGTGATTACAAATATCGTAAACACCTTTGCGAACTAGTACAATAAACGTTAACGAGCAAAATTTTCTGTTTGAAACAAGATAAACCTAGGAGACCTGACAAATTTTACAAAACATTTCGTAATTTTACAAATAAATTTTTTGGAAACTAGTTTCCAAAATTTTTTTTGTAACACTACAAAAAATTTTTGTAAACTTAACCAGATATTAGCTGTAAATATACAAAATTTGTTTGTAAAGTTACAGAAATGTTTGTAAACATACAAAGAAGTTTGTAAAAATACAAGCTTTTTGTAAATTTTACAAAAAAACTTTGTAGTGTTACCGAAAAATTTTTTGGAAATTGGTTTCCAAAAATCCTTTTTGTAAAAGTTCAATTTTTTTTTACTGTGTAGTCTCTTCTTAGTACTGCTTACCCTGAACACGCTCTTGCATCACAGTTGCTGTAATGATAATGGCGGAGGCCAAGTTAACAAAGATTTTTTACAACGACCACGTGACAGAAACGTATACTGAGCGGTTAACAAGCTTGAAAATGCAAACTGCGAGAGTTACGACGTCATAGCTAAGTTGATAACGCCAACACGTACTAGAAATTAATTAACTGATTTGTAAACCGAACTTAACTTTCAGAATGGTCCAACGAGTTGCCGTCATTTCTGAGCGATTATTCAGAGTTAAACGTGGACGATACATGTGTGGGTGACCGGGTTGGGTACAGCACGTGATGTGTGCTTTTCTCTGCAGAGGCATTTGCTGCCTAGCGACATTAAAAAAACCTTCATAAATATAACATTATGTCATTCGCAATCGCACCTTTATTTGTATTAAAATATATCAATTGTTCAAAATCATACATTATTATTCGCAACTATGTATTTAAATTTTTTTATATTTTCGTCCCTAGCAGATCAGATTAATGAGGTTTAATTTTTAGATAATCACTAGTATGAGATATTTTTGAAGTATCATATGTAGTGCAAGAAAGTAAAATAAAAATAATATTAATTACATATTAAAAAATTACAATTGACGTTGAACTGTGAATTAAAAAAATTATGTAAAAGTTTCACATTATAAAAAAATACAAAAAATCATATTCTTACAGACAGAGAGCACTCGTAATCAACAAGTTGGTAGAACGAAGCATGTCACGTTAAAGCCCTTCGTTTGCTTCATAATCCAAAAATTAATTCAATAATAAGGTTTCGCAGTAACGGAATAATGTTTAAATGACCAAGATTTAAAGGGGACTAAAAGTCATTACCAATATTCACAATGTACTACTATGATTCGGGTTGGACTTTCATTCGCATAACCGGTGGGCCTATGGGTTTCCGCCATATGGTTACGAAACAAATTATACTTAACTTTGGGCTGTTTCACCATCCTTTTAAGTTTGTTGATTAACTATTTGAACAACCTCATGTTGTAGTATTTATTATTGCTGCGAGGAAAAAAAATAACAAAATAATATGATTACTGTGTGTCTTTTATAACCAACGTCACCTTTCGCAAACAGTAGCACACCTTGCGCCTTATACGTAGCAGTCTTCAATCACAGTAACGACTGTTTTATCGATGTTAAACATTTTTTTAAGTATATGTTTTGAATGTTCCCGAAAAAACACACTGCCTGGTTAGAAGGAATACAAGGAATGGGTAATGGTATCGATCAGAGCCTGTATTAATGAATCTTCCTATGATTCATTAGAAATGATTCTGGAATAATAAAAACATATTTTCGTATTAAACAAAAAATTCTAAAAGTAGCAAAAAATTTCTAAATTTTAGAAATTATTTAAAATTCAATACATTTTGAATGGATTTTTATATACGTAAAACCCTAGCCAGTGTTATGTAATTTAACTGTGAATTACTTCGTTTCATTATGTTGATTGGTTAAGGGGTGTGTATAAAGTAAATACATGCAAATTTTGAATTTGAAATGCCACTATAGGAAAACTGGCAGAGCCAATATTTTATAGAAGTATTATGTACTCCCAGTAACGTCTACAAAACTAACCCTGTTTCATACAATCATAAAATTATGATTATTTCCCTCTGGAACAACCTTAAGACTGCGCCACCTCACTCGGCATCTGCCGACAGATTTCATCAAGACCCGGAATTTATGTGAGATATGCATACTTATTACTACTCAGACAAATTTTAAGTTGAGAAGGGCACCGATTTAGAATACTAATACGAAGAAATTAATATTAAATCACTGACAAGGGAACGGATAGTGGAGGACTTCACACACATGGTCGTTATATTTTCGACAACTTCCCAAGTAGTCTGCAAGTATCCACTTCAAAATAATACAATAGTAATCAACTGTGACGGCGGAATATCTTTCGAAACCTCCTAAAAGCAATAACATAATAGTTTGCGACTTTCCGTATACTACAAGACTGGTAGTTGAGTACGCAGAGGCAATGTAGTCTATTTTGTAGATCAGTTGGAATTATTTGATCCGAAGTCAATGGGGTTTTCATGCACAATTCACTTTTCGAGTTAGAGGATTCAACAGCGTACAGCAACATTGAGATTGTTTTACAATTATGCCTGTGAAATATTACTGTTGCAACATAGGTTGTCATGTTTATTGCTTACTTACTGTCCACTTTATTAAGAACTTGACTGCCTGTTATGCACAATTTCACTCGTATCCTTCATTAATAATATAATAATTCTTCAAAGTAGCAATATTTACTACGTATTTTTATCGACACGCTTAGTTCTTTTTGCATAATAACAAGTTAACCTAAAAAAAAAAAAAAAAAAAAAAACATTTTTCAATCCGTCCTTAATAATAAACATTTATAAATCTTGCGCAGTAACGTCCAGTGTACTTACATGCATACATATGAAATATGGACATATTTATATGTACTTAATTTAACTATATCTTAAACGGGAGTATATACGACTGCATTTATTAATTTAATAAATACAAAGCAAAATCATACCGAAATTCTTTCATAAATATGTGCATAGGCTATCGGATTATTTGAAACAGTACTTGTCATTAAGTCTTATACAATGAAACATACAAATTTTCGTAATGAAATATATTTTAAATAAATTCCTCATACCCTAAACATTTTCTAATTACTTTGGTAGCCTATTATCCGTTTATACCTCACTTTTGTTAAATTATAAATATTTTTTATTACATGCGTACAGGTTTGTAAGTTTGTAAGTAATGTAACTTTTTTTCCGAACCGAAACAAAACATGTATTTTTAGAGATTTTTATAAAGTCATGTGAAATAACATAAAATTAGTCATCATTCTATTTACCTTAATTTAAAAGTAAATTTTGCGGCAATTTTCATATTTAAGCTAGTATTTTAATTTAGGATTACTCCTACAGGTATTTTAATATAAATTTAATGTTAGAATTCAAAACATATTTTAGCAGTATGACTTTAATAAGAAACGTTTCCTAAAAATTAAAATTTCATCAACGAGTGTTATTTTGATATCCACCATATTTTATAAGTGCTGCAAGGTAAGCTTATAGGCCATTCACGATACAGTGAGCACTGCACAAACTTTTCTTTCAGCCGTTTTGTAGCCATCTTTACTATTTTTAATACGAAAACTTGTTTGTAACTAAAAACCAGTGTAAACGTTTCAACAGTATCAAAAGTTAACATCTATTGGCCCAATAAAACATATGTTTAATTAATTACAAGTTCTGCTGTGTGCTCAGCTAAAAGTGAACATAACCGTTTACAAATCCACATATAGAAAAATGGTACGGAATATTGCACTTCTAGTACCTTGCAATTAATAAAAATAATGGTTAACTTTTTTATGTTTAACTTTAAATTATACAGTACTAAATGCAATAGCTTATTTTCATTGGCTAATTTTGCCATTGTTACGTTTTTTAAATGTTATACTTCTCGTGCGGCACCTATGTATTTCTTCTATGCAGGCGATGATTTTTCTTCTGCTAAGAATTTATGTCTCTGGACGAAACATTATGTTTCTAAGACTTCAGTGTAGCACCTTCTTGAAGGAGATAATCTCTTTGACCATCTGTTAGACATACTTTAGTCAAACATAACTAACGGCAATGTTGAACTAGCTGAATTAGACTAATAATTGAGCGTCTATATATACGATCGAGAGAAGCAGTAGACGAAAGAAGTTGTTGTGTACAGGGATCAGAACTAACCCAATGAACAAACTAGATAGTTATCTTAAACAGCGTTTAAGACAGCTTATCGGCCAACGCTAATCCGACATCGCGCCGTCTACGCTTCGCTGATCTGCGTGAAATAAAGCCCACCGCACACGGTACAGTATTATATAGGTTGTTCACGAAAGTACATTTCAAACTTCGCAATATTATTCCTTGTGAAAATTTATGAAAAGTTATGCAATGCAAGTTTTTTATTAGCAGCAAATGTTTTTAAAGAAATACATTTTCGATTGGAAAATTAAATTAAAAACCAGCGTTGAAACACAACCAAAATCGCGGAGAAATTTATAACAAAAATAATTCGGGTGCGTTTTAGCAATAAAAATATCTGCATCTGTGATAAAAGTGTTACCTGTACCTTTCACCTTCATTGAAATAATGTGGTTGCTCGAAACTCATTTGTACTGCATGTTGCCTGCCTTCACGGCTCGATATTTTCAACGTCAATTTTCTTGTTCTTCTTACACTTGAAAATGTCGTGATACGGCGACCATTTTGTTCATTGGGCCCTCCGTCTACAAACCGAATCATTTAATAGTAAAAAATTAACTTGTATTTCCACGGCTAGCGTGTATTGACTAACCTCAATATCTTATATTGGTGAAAGATATTCGAAACAATAATTTTACAAATTGTAATTTTGTTTTTAGCGAAATGCACTTGTAAATCCATTATTCATCCCTCCTTGATTTTGGTTACCGTAACAAATGTTTCTCAACGTCAATGTTCAATCTCGGATTTTTCATGTACTATTCTTGCCAACCAAATACTTTTGGTACATAACTTAGCTTCATTTTTAATAAGTGGTAATTTCACAAAGATTCTAACATACTTTCGTAATCACCTGGTATAATTTCCTGTACTTGTTTGGTTACTAGATTTTGAAAGGTGTAAAATACTATCTAATGTACACCAGATACGATAGAAGTTTCCTCTGTTCACGATTCTTCTCACTTCTGTATACCAATCCGTTCTGTGATTGTGCCCCACAAAACAAAGCCCAGTATTTATTTGGTGTGTAATGAAAACGGACAGGCAGACAAGCAAATTTAACTGTGAATGAAATGTTTTTGTTTGATAATGTCCACGCTTTAGTGCCGCGAGGCATGCACGGTGGACGATTTCAATTAATATTATAAAAATTTACGCGGGCATGCATACATCACTAACACGTAATTTGAGCCCGAATATTTGTTGTACTGTACCCAGAGTTGTTCTCATCCTTTATGTTTGTCCGTGAACGAAGTGATAATGTTAATGAAGTTTCTATGTTGCAGTTAGTAGGGTTTTGAAAATTGGACGTATTCTGTACAACGTAATGCACACAAACCTTACGTGCGACTCGAATCTAGATACCCTCATAATGTAAGTTGGGCGTAAAACCAACTACGATACTAAAGTCAGCATTTCGACCTCGGAGGTTGCACAATTGCGATATTTAAGTAACCATGTGTTAGGAATTCAACTAAAATTTGGTCACTCACACATGCGTAATGTTTAAACGGCAGAGGTGAAAAAAAAAAAAACAACACAAAACTGGCATTCCAAAAGCCTCCCTACCTGCGCTACAAATGCGCTGCAGAAAGTTAATTTTTTAACCGACTTCAAAAAAGGAAGAGGATATCAATTTGGTTTTATTTTTTATGTTCGTTAACTCAGAACTCAGTAATTTATAAACAGATTGGGAAAATTCTTTATTTTTGTTGGAAAAGGTATACATTCAAGGGGATCCCATTTTAATTTCATTTAGATTGGACCTTGGATTTTGTAAATTCACCAGAGAACTCCTCAAATCGTATAGAAAATGTATAGTGACTGAGATATTGGTAGGTTTATGACAATGCAATACTAGGTAGTTATCCTAACTATAGTCAAGGACGTTCTGGACTGAATTTGACAGCGAAGGAACAACGGATCTCCTTATCAACAAACAGCACAAATGTGGAAGGTAGGCACCGGAACTCTGTAAAAAATAAAGAAATAAAAACATTTTAACAAAAAATAACACCGTCCTTAAAAAAAATCTGCTCTGAAAATAATGCACTAAATAGTAAAACATAATTACACCATTTTGAGACTACTTAGAATACAATCAATTTGTTAGGACAGTAATATACAATTATTATTTTTAGAGTCTGTGCCAGCCAAGCTTTTAATAAGTTTTTCGAAATTTTCTAAAATTAACAAAATATATTTAAAGTTACGTTAATTCGATAATGCAACAGCAGCTAATTTAATCAATTTACAACTGCCTAAAGCGACACCTTAATTGCAAAGAAACATTATTACAAAAGTAAACAAAACACGAACTTAAAGCGATTACCTGGAAATATATTGAAAATGAACAAAGATGTCTTGTAAACAAATCTAAATATCTTAAGGCGATTCAAGAAACCACAATCGAACACAATTATAGAAAACTTATAGCAAACAAGTTCATCGAAAATGTATATATCGGACACTTACTGTCAACGACGTCTGTCCTCACTTGTCTGCCCGCATTCGTGTCGCTCACTAAAGTAGCTCTCTTCCCAGTACCCCCCCCCCCCCCCCCCCCCCCCCCCCCCGTATACGCCCGAAGCTGCAGCCCGAACTGTTCAATGACGCGCGGCTGCTGTCTTTGTATCGATAAGAAATAGTTAGTGTCAACGTTAGATTTAATTTAATTAGACGTCTACCTAATCTATTTTGTTCCTCGTTTGTTAAGCATGGTTGAAACCGACTAAAAAAATTAGAACAATTGTATATCACCGTCCTTATAAATAGATTGCATTATAAGTAGTCTAACGATAAGGTATATGTGTTTTACTTTTGGTGCATATTATTCAGAGTAGACTTTTTTGGAGACGGTGCTATTTTTTAATTATTTAACGCGCATTATATTTGTATATCTACGAAAAGAATAAACACTTAGTATGTCACTACAGTATTAACAATTCGGCCTTTTAAAATGGCCAAAAACGGCTTTCCCAGACTGACGTATCTGGATACATAAAAATTTAATTTGAAAAAGAAAACTACAGATACAAGAGTTAGACTTTAAACTATAGTCTACTGCCCACAAATTAAACGATTTGGTCACTGTTAGAGTCCCGTAGGAAAAGGGATAGTAGTAAAGCTTTGCACGCCAGCTGAGTGGCTTGCGCGGAAAAGCGATAATATGTTACATACACCAGTCAGTGAGTGAGAGATTTTGGTCAGTGCTTAACATCGAGGTCTTTAGCGCTTGTGAGGAGTGACATGAGGTGGGTATGGAGCAGCACCGAAATGAAAGGGCGGGGGAAACGGGAGATCCGCGAGAAAACTCGCCCACATCCGAATATCCGGGGACTGACCCTGCCGGGAATCGAACCCGGATCGCCTGACCATTCGGCCACCACGACCCCTACACCAGTCAGCGGACACCCTTACCACTCTATCGAGTTTCTTCTGCTTTACACACACAAGCGCATCATATCCATACAAGGAGCCTTCAATACCAAACATTACACAAAAACATTACATTTATATTGCTAGCCATAACAACTTAGGGAGAATTGTATGACTCTTGGAATAATTTATATTTAATGAAACCCGATTCCTTGAGTATTTTATTTTACTCTGATAAGCAAAAAAAATTGCTAAAAATAGTTGCATTGCGACAATTTAAAATACTCTCAGTCACATTGCTGGTAGGACTAAGCTCATGAAAATGTAATTTTTACAGGGGATCGTAATTATAAAATTTTCGGGGAATAGTGCAAAAAAATAGTTTTATGAAAAGTTCCAATGCGCAAACTGTCTGAAGGAATGAGCGAACGAAGACTTGAATACTTCGGAGTACGGAATTTCTGGAGAGATAAACACGAATAACGGCGCTGTTTTGGACTTGTATTAATTCCTGCGTCGCACCAGATGATGGCTCTGTTGCGAGCGGAGTCGGAGACTTCCGCCGGAACTTCTCTAATAGCGGCCCGCTGTTGCATTAGTTATCCTCCGCGTGAAAAGTTTATGCAGGAGGTGAGTTCCCCTTCTTCCCGACCATCAAAAAGTAATCAGGAGCTTTGCTGCAGAGAGCTGGTAGACGGAATGTCGGGTGTAATCACCTCGCTAGTCTTGCGTCTAGGCCGGCGAGAAGCCAGAAAATGAAAGATGTTTCGACGAAGAAACAAACCCTCGAAGCAATCGCAGTAACATCTCATACCGCTCACATCGTGCGTACAATATCATAAACGAGAAATCGTTACACACTATAGTGCAGATTTAAAAGTAATTTGGAACGTGAGTTTCCTGCTGTATTTTACAACAAAATATCTAACATTTTAAACGGCGAAGAACAAACGAATAACACTGACAAAAAAATCACATAAAATTTTTTTCCAGCTGAACATGATGCTTGGTCGCTAGAAGTTTACAACACAAAAAATTTTCCGCCTGAATTCCATTCACTAACCTGTCTAGTGCGTGGTAGATAAATAAACGCTGGGAACATAAATTGATTCCTACGTTTTAACGAAGCCGATATGGATAAAATACTCAATGACAATCCTAGACAATAGTAGCTGCAAACTTTATGAGTAAATATTTATCCAAAATTACTCATGCGTTATGCGTGATCTCTTGCGCCGCAGTTAAATGCACGAGGTTCCGGCGTCAGGGATTGTGCCTCAGAAGTTCGTAACACTGGAAACTATTTTGTTTTAAACGTTGGCAAAAACTGTTGTCTAGGATTGCTATTGTTTAATTTTCGCAAATTGGCTTCAAGAAACCTACCGTTATGGATAAATTCTTTTAGCGTTGAATTATGTACTACGCCCTCTTAAGGCGGCCGCCTGGTGAAGGGCGTGTTGGTGTGCGTGAAGCAAAAATCGATGAGGCACTACGAGTTACGGCTGCCGGAGTATGTGCTGTGATATCGCCTCTACGGCCTAAGTCATACAATTGCGCGCAGTGTTCCCGCCGTAACGTTTATACTGTGTGACTTCAAGCGGTGACCCTATCATTTTACTGAACGCCTAACTGTAGAAAAATCCCAATGTATTTGTAGACCTCAATTTCGAAAAAATCCGTTACATACATCTTGAGAAACAACCGCGTGAAAAAATCGATTTTAGCAAAGTATGAGGGCTTTAAAATAATGCTTCTAAGGTGCATGTTGTCTTAAGAGTCACATTCACAAGTAGTATGAACTGTGTTTTCTTTTCGTAGATAAGCATTGTGGACGCAGGTTTACTGGTCTCTGAGAAAAAACGTAACTCCGAACACGGTGCACGCAGTTCTAGCACCAGCCAGGCGGCCCCCTTAAGATCACAAAATTTCTGAAAAGTAACATTGTTTAATAAATATTTCACAGATTTCGTAACTAACACAAAATACATAAATTTGCTTAGTTTGAGAATTTGGATGGCTCACACCAAATTATAAAATCTCTAATGTTATATGTTAAGTTTTCTTTCTATTTGTAGCACATAGGATTAACTATAACGTATTGTTACAAGTTTGAGGAATACAAACTTTATATGTGGGCAATTCCCATGAGTTCTTTGGGATAGAGGTCTATAATTACAAATAAAAGAGTTAAATTAAGTACTGGATTTAATAGCTCACAAAGCTACGAAATACACAAAACAGTAATCAACTAGAACTCTCACAACACAATTAGTTATGCACACAATTACTCCTGTG
>PNEQ01130161.1:0-59841 GCA_003012365.1 Medauroidea extradentata | reverse complement strand
TACGTACAACACTCGCTGAAATCTGTGTGACAGGTAAGAAGCGAACCAGCCGCAAGTTTCAGAAGAAAAATTGTATATTGTCGATAGTATTTTTAATAGCAGGCGGTGATCAACAGAATGAAAAGGTTTGCTGAAATCTAACAAAGTTAAGACGGTAAGTTTTCTGTCGTCCACGGCACGACGTACATCATCAGTTTTATCTACTAGAGCCGTTTATGCGCCAAGTTGGCACCTGAAACAAGACTGAAATTAGTCTAATAAATCATGCTTGATTAAGAATTTAAGAACCTGTTGGTTGAACATGTGTATCAGTGATTTAGACAGTGCAAGTAAGATATTAATAGGACGTAAATTTTGCAGACTTTAGATCGCCGTTACATTTGGAAATGGGACGGACTATAAATTGTTTCCAGCAGGATGGGAATTACCCAGAGACAACGGATGAATTAAATATCTGCCGTATAGTAGGTAAGATGCACGGAAGCATGTCCCAAATTATACGAATTGATATATATATATATATATATATATATATATATATATATATATATTTATTTATTTATTTATGCGGCGTATCGATTTGACGACATCGAGAACTGAGAAGTTCACAAAACTAAATTTGCTAGTTAGTAAAATATCAGGACTTGAGTTTGAAGAAAGAGAGTCAACATAAGTTTCAAGAACAGTTCCACTTACAGACTTAAGGAAATAATCATTAAGTTCATTAGCATTCAAGCTTAAAATGGCAACCGAGGACTGAGTTTCAGATGCCACCCCAACAGATTTAAGTAGATTCTACAAGTTACGGTGCTGACAGCTGTAATTAGTTAACGAATGTGTATACCTAAGTTTTGCATTTCTAACAGACCGGTTGCATTTATTTCTCAATTTCTTGTAATTTTCAAATAACTCCACCCGATCAGGAGAATTTAGATTTTTTTTTTGCCGAGTTATATTTACTATAAACGTAGTCTCGCTGTAACAAGTATATCAGCAGTCATCCAAGGAGATGGGCGTCTAGTTACACGTTTACTACCGAGCGAATTATGTCGATTATACAGTGAATTTATCACATCGTTAAAAACTTGACGTTTCTCGACCACACAGCTCAGAGGTTTGATTCTACTCCAGTTGAATTAATTTTCTTTTGGATTTAGTTTCTTGGACGTGCTCTATTTCGATATAGAAGACTGTCAAAGTAAACTAATGAGAACAGGAAACACGAAAAAGCGGACTATGCTTAGTCAACAGGATACATAAGCAACATAAAATTACATAAATGGAATCGGGTCAAATAAAACAAGGACAAAGAGACTTTGACAGTCATCTATATCGCAATGGAATATGTCCGAGAAACTGAATCCAGCCATGCAATCCCATAGCACAGTTCTTTAAAGAAAATAGTTTCCTTCGTTTTAAAACTTGCCAGTACTCATTTTCTTAAATTGTCTGCAGGTAACAAACATTGGACAGAAAGCTAGAACGCGCATTGACTACGACACATAAATTTAATCATGATGTGAGAGCCACGGCGCCGATAAATTTTCGTGACACATTACCTTACCAATATTCAATGTTATTAAAAGATCAAGCCATGTGCTTGTATTAGTAGTATGATGAGTACCATTCAATGGACGAACAGTTATATTAAGCGAGGAAAACACTTTCACGGGACATATCCTTCGGCACTCGTAGAAAGTAAATCGGTATAAAGAATAGTATGATCGTAGTAATTTACAAGTAATTTAATAGGAATCTGAAACTCAAGTAGAGACTTGGCCTGTGTGGATTTATAAACAACGCCTAATAAGTAGTATTTTATTGATACACACAACTATTTCAATCAGTATGGATTCAGCATGCGTGTTGTACTCATTAAGGTAGCACGATAACATTTTGAAGGACAAACCGTTACGTATGAAAATTGCAGCACAATCATGACGTTTAAGGGTACGACAACAGGCATAAACATTCTGATATAAGTTTCCTAAATATTTCTGATATAATTATTGTATTTCAATTTTATTTATGTTAAGGCTTTAGTAAAGGTATTCGGGGGGGGGGAAGGGGAGGGAGGAGGCAGAAGACGGCCATGGCCAGTACAAAGGAACCATCCGAGCATTCGCCCGGAGTGATCTACGATACCACTCAAGTGTCTTGCGGTAGAGGTGATACCACACCAGATGAGCCGGACAACATCAGCCTTGGCGCCGTGCCTCACTCACACAAGCACGGCCACCAGGCGGGAGCCTTAAGATCTATCCTCTAGAGATGCCAGTTGTGCGGTTTGCGCTTACAGGCAATGAGACAAGTGATACGAGAGCAAGTGTCAGCCTTATAGCTCACGTGAAGCAAGGTCTCGCTCGCCTTACTCGGTTTATAGTTGTGTACAGTTCAACAAACATTATTACATCATGTAAAAGTACCACTATACCTTTACATTTACACGATTATCTCTCAGTATAGCTACACACATAATTTATACGTCACTAGTCAAACTTCGCTCAATTAGTTTATTTTTATTATTTTACCCCCCCCCCCTTGCGAACACATACACGCGCGCGCACACACATATATACATAAATTTACGCCTAAACATAAGCACACATTTATTACATTCCTTGTAACAATTGCTCAACTTCATCGACAAAGCAAATATGTTCCAAGTTCATCGATAATCTTCCTTGAAATGTGAACAAAGCGAGTGATTATTTGAGTATTTCTCTGAGGCAAAGGACTCTTAACAGATACATTTCTCGGTGTAGAGATTTCTGAGTAATAAGTTTCGGGAATGTCTTGTTGGACTGCAGTTTCCTGGTAACAAAGGTGCTGCAAAGACGTAATTAAAGTACAGAGGAAACAGAGCTCTCATTTCTGCTTGTAAATCAGTACGTGGCCAACTGACGTTCGTGAAATTAACTTCCGGGAAACAAATCTCTCTCAGTAACAATGTTCAACTAAATGCTAACTCTGTCTGAAGCATTCCCAGAACAGTCTACGGTGTAATTACAGGTGTTAGTTATCGATGTTAAAGGCTAATCAAAAGTTTTATGTTTTAACTAATTCAACCCACTTAATGAGCATAGTAATGACTAAACGCAATTTATCAATGGTTAATTAAGTTGGTTTCCATTTTATTAGTTAACTAAGTAAGAGGTAGCCTAAAAGTCACATATATAAAATTTTTAAATAGACCTATACTTGTGACAAAAATGTCATAACTTCATATTTCTTCTGCATACTTGTTCAAGTTGTATGACGTACACTTACGACCAGTAAGGCTACATCACACTGCCAGCCGTATACTGTAGCCTCACGCTGGTTGTGTCAGTCAACAGACAGTTTTACCTCTCACTAGGTAACACGTGTCTGTCCCGTGGTTCACTGCACGATTGCTATACCTGTGCGCAGGGTACTGAATAGGCCGTTAACGTTTTCGTATAATTATTTTTCTCATGAAACATAAAGTTGTGACGTCATTATTTTACGTTAAGAAAGTATTACATTATTAAGTATGTGTGGCAGATAAACTATCTCTTAGAAAAAAAAAACAATATTTTTAATTTACGCGTTTTTAATAGTCAGAATGCGGAAAAAAAACAAAACAGCAAACCTAGATAATCATATTAGTCAACTTAACGAACAAACATTTAACCAGAACGATACACGTGTCAAGTATTATCTGTTCTGACGCAATTAAATGTACGAGATTTCAGCATCGCAGATTGTTCTTCAGAGATATGTTACTCGATAAAAGGTGTTGCTAAAAATTTGGTAACATTTATTGCCTAAGTTTGTTGCTTTTAATTTTTGCAAATTTGCTTCGAAAAACCTACACATTTAAACTGACCATTTTACTGCTAAATTATGTAACACGTCTTCTTATGTCAAATCGAAGCTTTCATATTATTCTTTTGCGTAAAGGGTTGGTATTATCATCGATAGAACAGCCTTAAGTAGTCACGTTAATCTGTCTTAAGGCCTTGTTACAGAGTTTTGCAGTGATTTCGAAAATATTTTTTTATTGCTACCTAATACTCACATCCAAATTTCGCTGTACAGTTTTGACACTTATATGTTATAAATTGTAGCTAAAAATTTGTAGAATTATACTGAACGGTTTTTTAGATTTCATTACCCAAAGTACCACGTTTTTCGTCGTGAAAATAAGCAAAATAAAGGAAATCATTATTTTTTTTTTTTTTTTTTTTGCTGGCGAATGGTACATTATTTTAAAAAACGCGTCCACGGTATTGTCCATCGTGTGATTGCACATTGACTCAAATTTTTTCAAAACTTTTGGTTAAAAAATATTTGAGTTATTGGCACCAGTCTGAAAAAAAAAAACTCGGGAACAAGCCCTTAAGGGGTTACATAACATGTTTCTAACAAGCGTGCTGTATTTGTAGAAACACATAAACCTAGAGGAATTTATTTGTATGATGACGTCTCTTGATCTGTATGTATCATACGCAGACCGAGGTAGATGACACACTAGTTTACTGAGGACCAATGCAGGACAGAAGGAAGAGTGAGGACTGACAGTAGAATAACTGAAGAAAGAGACAGTTGAAGCAAGCGGATGGCAATGTGAGGCAACTAACAAAGAATTTTAAACAGAGTGCAGATCGTTGTTCGGCCAGTTCCCGGAAAGCCCCGACGGATCGAGGCTATTTATCAAGTCTCTTTGAGCAAACAAAAACTACAGACGAAGGCGCGGTCATTCTCAGCGAGGAATGACTCGGTTTACCGTTAGAAGCCAACAAGAGGCGTTTGCGGGGACTAACGTTCCACTGAACAACGAAACAAGCGCCATTATTACAGATCGTGCTATTTCTATAGACTGGACTTAATCGGTCTCTTCTCCCACTCCTTCAAGCCTTCCAGCCGTCACCACCTCGCCAGGATGGTCCTGGATCGAGACGCATGACGTGCCGCCGCCCGTCGATAGCCGACTCAATCATCATCAGCCTCCGGCATCATGCTAACGGTGAGGTCTAAGGTGTCCAAAGGGTCCCCCATCATAGAGTAGATCAACATAAATATTTAAACAGCCGCTCCCCTCCTATCTAAATTATGTAGTACAACCGTGTAGTATTTTGTAACTAACTTATGTAGAGTAAAGCGACCATAATTAAACTAACATAATTCATTTAATCGTAACCCTCACCCTTAACTTAACCACTTAAATAGTTTCATTATAAAATGCCTACCTCTGGCCACAGCCACCCAACAACTATAAATAATATGTAAAACCTACAAAAATAATCGTTTTACAACAATACAATGTTAGAATGTTAGTAGATGTGTTAAAAACCTACACTAAAATTATTTTACAGTTTATTTTGTCATTTTATACCATTTCCTTTCATATAGCTAGCCTAGTCACAAAAATCACGACGAATCATTACAATTAAAAAACGTATTCGGGTGTTCTTTTGTCCAGGCCGCGATATTTGTGCAGAGCTTCGACCTACAGAAGTTTCTATGAGATCTACTCAACACGTGTGAATGATAATTGCTTAAGTTTGCACTCAAAGTAGAGTAAGTTATACGCCTGTGTAGCCATTTGAGCTCCTGGACTTATAATTCACGTAAGTTTAATTTCTTCTGACCGAAAATTGTGAAAACGAGTTTTTATGTAGTTCTTTCAAAGTAGGCCTACATCAGTATGAAAAGTTGTTTAGTGCGCCGCAGTATAAAAATAAAATAAAAAAATAGGAGGGAAAACTACGCCTTTATGAGTAGTTAGGTTCCAATACATCCCTTGTCCATCACCAAGGAAAAATGAGTTCTGAACAGGTTTGTGTAGCTTTTAAATGTGCGCTAAAGTTGACGTGATGATAGTTTCCAAAATTCGCCTTATTCAATAACAGTTACACTTCGAAAAACTGCTTTGGCCATGCCATAGATGGGTTCGCAAATAAGATTTTCGGTATTTGCTCAGTTTTAGTGAAAGTGGACAAGACAAGTTTTGGAACTGGGCTACCCTTATGTTTAAAAGGAGTTTACATAATTAAAAACTTAAGTAGTATAGTAAAGAAGTAAGCAGCAGAGTCGCAAAATTGAGCATAAACAATAGCGAGGTAGCAGCTTAAGTTTAGCCAATAGGAACATAATTTATGTATTGTATTTTTGTACTGTATGGTTTGTACCGAAGGTTACATTTAAAAACGTTTAAAAAATATTGAGGAATTATCCATTGCGAAGTATGTAAACGAAGTTATTCTAGTATTTACAATTAAAAATCTTAAGTAAGATGGTAAATCAAATATATTTTCTTTAAAAATACCCGGTCTTGTGTGTATTTTATAGGTTAAAGCAAAATGGCTGTTAACGAATGAAATACAAATAGCATCATGGGAATACCAACCAGCAATATGATGGGATAAACTTACGATTTCCACTGCCGAACTTAAGAAGTAAACAGTAAAAACTCATTTGTGTATGATGTGGTTCAAATTCTCAGGTCTACTGCTTAAGTTTTAAATTGTGTAAACGCCTTAAGGACTTGTTCCCGAGTTTTTTTTTTTCAGACTGGTGCCAATAACTCAAATTTTTTTCAACCAAAACTTTTGAAAAAATTTGAGACAATGTGCAATCACACGATGCACAATACTGTGGACGCGTATTAAAAATAATGTACCATTCACCAGCAAAAAATAAAATAACTTCTTTTATTTTTGCTTATTTTCACGACGAAGTACTTTGGGTAATGAAATCTAAAAAACCGTTCAAGATAATTCTACAAAAAAATTCAGCTACAAATTATAACATATCAAGTGTCAAAACTGTGCAGCGAAATTTTGATATGAGTATTAGGTAGCAATAAAAAAATATATATTTTCGAAATCACTGCAAAACTCCGTAACTAGGCCTTAATACTGCGTCATAAAATGCCAGGGTAACAACTGAAATGCCATATACAGGCGAGATATTTGTGCCAGTTCAGTGCCTTGCTCCTAGAGGTTAGACTGACGTGCAATACGCCGTGTTGTGCTGCTCTAGCGCCCAGCCCTGTCTTGTCCGAGCCCCTGAACATTTACAACGAGCAAAACCAAAGATGTTAGAAGGATCGAGACCACATTCGTAGAAGAACAGGTCTGGACACTCGCCTGGAAACTTGATCCCTTGCTATTTGGCTGCAGTTCACCAAGTTACCGACAGGGACGTCATTTAGGAAGGAGGGGGCAGAGAGGAAAATGCCCCCCCCCCCTCCTTGGATCTAGAAGGGGATAAGTGTATAACATTTTTTTGTATTTTGTTATTTAAATAATGCTAATATAATCACATAAAACTAATGTTTTATTATTACAGTTTCTAATTTATACATGCTTAATTAATAAAAAATTATTCAGCAAGGTCACTCACAGAAAAAAAAAATTGCCACATCCCCCACAAAAAAAAACCTGAAATGACGCCACTGGTTACCGAGAGTGTTGTGCGTCTTTGGCACTGCAATCAGAGCGGTCGGGCTCAAACTCCGGCCACTTCCCTCCCACTTTCTTCCAGTGTTTACATTATAAAGATAAACAATTCATCAAAACGTATTTTGTTTATCAATTTATGAAATACTTCCTTCGCTCACTATACTAAAGCATGGCTCCAGCAATCTTTATTTACTTTATAATGTAAACACAGGAAAAAAAAGTGGTCGGAGTTTGAACCCGACCGCCCTGATTGCAGCGCCAAGGACGCACAACACTCTCGCTAACTTGGCGAACCACAGCCAAACAACAAGGGGGTCAAGATTGGTAGATAGGCAAGTATCCAGACCTGTACTTCTATGACCGTGGTCCAGACGGAGTATAACCAAACGAAAGTGTCTAAACAGGTCTAAAAAATAGAGTTTTCAACCTAAAACATCAATTACAGAGCATAGTACAGTCATTTACCTTAAAAAATATCATTCTGATGTGTACTTTTGAGGTTAAAGCAGTATGGCGGCTGGCTAATTTGCTGACTACCTCTCTCTCTTGAATCCACTCCCCTCCACATTATTCCGTCCTCATGCAACCCCCGTGGGTAAAATACATCCACCCAGGGCGGCCCCCTTAAAACATTGTCTACAGCGCGGTTAAGACCCGTGGCTCTCAGCCATCAATTGAGTCCATGGCTTGTATAACAGATGCACCCTTCAGTTTTACTAGAGCGATTTCGTAAAACCGTGAAAAATCAGAAATCAACAAATCAACCACACCTACTCTCTAAGAAACACTTCTACAATAATATTTAGTAAGACTACATACGTGGTTTTAAAATTTTCATTGCTGTTAAGCAATAATTATTTACCGCAATAAACAGCCAGAAAGTATTTTTTTTAGGTTGCTATAAAGACGAAAGATTTTTACTGTGTAGGTAGCTAATATTCTGAAACAATATAAAGGTGAATTATAACGAGATCAGGAAGCATTAAGTTACCATAGCTTGAAACTTCAAAGAACATTTTCCGACTGCACTGCCCAATTGCTTCAAATCGCGTTTATAAGCATTGCAAGAATACAACAATTTACATAATGAACTGTCACAGACTCTATAAACACATTCTTTGCCAGAACACGATTTCTGTTGCAGCAAATAAACTACAGCAAAGTTGCTTTTCCATAAAGAAAAATAGTAAGTAATAGTAATGACGAAAAAAGGAAATTTTACAGGGAAGAAATTTATAAACAAGAAACATAATTAATTTCACACTTATTTAAATGAATTGTTTAGCCACAAGGTAAATAACCACAAAGATTTTTCTTTATTTATTGTACATAAAACTATTTTGCTGCGCGTAAAAAGGTAACAGTTTGTTACAAAGTTCACTAAATGGTTCTAGTAGTTGTCAGTACAAGGTTTCGCAAGTAGTAAAGGCGGTTTCAATGTGTGATGTGTTTCAAATCAATCAGACAAAATAGCAATTTAGCTAATATAGGTCGCACTGTGAAACACTCTAGGGCTGAAAGCACTCTCATGCAATATATGATATTAAACCCAAGGTGGTTTCCGAACATAATCATCTCATAGGAATAGGAACTGGAATAACGTTTTTTTATCCCTGTACTGGAACGCTTGTAATCCCCGGGGAGGTATTATCCAGTTTCCTGGAAATACACTACTTGCCGGATGAATGAAAACTTAAGTCCCTCTCGCACAGGCAAACTTCAAGAGGATTGCTGCTATTCTACGAAGCCATCTTGAACCATTGCTGTATTAGTGGGATATCTTTGTTATATGTAGGCCTATGGGCTTACAGCTTCTAACTGGGCTCCGTATTAGAAGTAAGTTTCAATCAATCTAATAAAAATACAATTTTATGTTCTTGTCGAGCATTTTGTTACTATTAATACAATGTCATAAATTTTTGTAAGTGTGTGTACCTTGACGTTGATGTTAGTTGGTTGGATAACGTCGTAACTTTATTTTTAAAAAATACTAATAATTTGGCTTGAGCATGTATTACGCGAAGTACAAGGCTTCCTTCAGTTATAGTTTTGGAAACTGTATTTTTAAAAAAAAAAATTAGACATCCGTTTCGCGGTCAACAATGCCGAGAATAAATAAAAAAATTTTGAAACAAACTTTTCTGAAAAACGCGAGTTTTATTTATTTTTTTGTATTTAAGTAAGCGCATTTTTTAAAAGTGAAATGCCTGACATTGACAATTTATATCTAACATAATTAAAATAATTGCATTAATTTGCCTTGGATGATTTATGAAAATGCGTTCTAAAAGATTATTCTGTTCCACTACCCAGGCGGTATTAAAAACATTTATATATGCTACATTTAAGCTGTCAGTGAAGTCATTTTGTAAACACTGACGTAGTTTAATGTACGAAAATGTATCTGAACTGAAAGGCATAAGTTTATAAGACAAATCCCAGGCAGCGACACAGATAGTCTGTAAAGCATGTTACGGCAACGCTATCTGCAGAGTTTTGCTCTCAAGCTCGCCACGACAAGGAAACTCGCTCAAGGCATCACAGCAAGTGTGAAATAATTGGTCTGTTGCGGAGCTTGGAAGGATGTACCAGGAATTAAGATGAACGAGATGTCGTGTACGTTACCCTCGGGGAAGATGGAGCATCTTATTTGCATCCTCGTTGGTTTTATTACGTCTGAATTTTTCAGCGAGCGCTCTGCCATTCTCGTAGCGCGACATTATCTCCTGAGCTGGTTGCGGTCTCCAAGGAGCAATGCTAGCGACTGGAGAGAGCACTTGTTTCCAGCGACCTCCTTGGAGCAAGGTGACACGGAGTCTTCTGTGAGAATTCTCTCTTCCCTCTTCTCGCGTTTATCGAAGGGCAGAGAAGAGATACATGCCAAGTACGCCGCAAAACACTAGTGAATATACATGTATTCCTTCTGGAATTATTTTATATCACTGCACGTAATATGAACTGTTGTCTGTGTTTTCTCAACGACAGCTACTCTCTACACTTCTTACTGTCATCTACTGCATGAGACCCACGTTTATAGTTTTAAATATTACAAAAAATATATATAGGAAAAATTATTTTTTATATATATAATTCTCTTGTTACAGTGTTTGTTTCCAAACTCCTCCGAAACGGCTTAACCGATTTCAATGAAATTTTGTATATACATTCGGTAGGTCTGCGAATAGGTTTTTATCTATTTTTATACTCCTAAGTGCTATCGTTTAGTAAATATTTTTAATTTAATAATTTTAGAACCCGTACGATAACTGTGTGAGTGATAATTGATCAGTTATCCCCACGAGCTGATACCAGTCTATCCCCACCAGGTGTCGCTTCTCTATTATTATTATTTATTAATTTCTTTATTATTAGACCTTTCCATTTATATACCACATCCTTACACACTTACAATAAGTTATTTACGTGACAAAACAACGTTTGTCGGGGTAACTAATTATTTTTTTAATTTTAATCATTTTTAAAAACGTGTTATATAAAGAAGTTACATAATTATTTTCTTATTTTTAGATATGTGTTTTTGAAATTTTTTAATATTTTTAAACAATTAAAATTGGAACCGAACAGGCAAAAATAAACATAAAGACAAAAAAGCTAGTCTGACATCCAGTTCTGAGCTATATTAAAATTTCAAGTCTCCAGCTCGTCGGGAAGTTGGTTTAAATACAAAAATTTGTACCAAACAGTAAACAAACAAACAAGAAAGCGGGTGTCATCGTAAAGCTCGTTTCCCACACGGGAAAATCCGAGAATCGACTCCGCAGGTATCGATCTATCGTCGGGAAGAGCGGGGTTTGACCACAGCACCACCTTTTATATTGCAGTGTAGGTGGTAGAAAATACTCAGTAACCAAGTTTCTGGTAATCTTGGGAGAAGTGTCCATGGCACTCGCCTCTTGGGCGCGGGAAGTCAATATACTTAGATCCTGTAGCAACGTGTCACATGCAAGCAGTCCGGGCGGCCTCAAAGACCATCAGTATTATTCATAGGAACCCGAATATTCGCGTTTTGTTTTCGTCATAAGGTAGAATTCAAACAACTGCTGTTAGTTTGTGTGGTGTTCTGTTGACGTATTTTACTGTTCTGTTGACGTATTTTACTTTCAGTGAAGGACTCCGAGCAAATAGTAGATTCTGACTGCAGGCCTAATCACGCTGTATCACTACATATGTGTGAGATTGTAGCCAATGAGCAGGCTTGAGTACTCAGATATTCTTGGAGACTAACCTTCATGTCAGTGAATACGCCTATACTTATTGACGAACAAAAAGGTGTGTGTGTGGTGGGTAGGGGGGTGGGGAGGGTTTATGGGTTGTTAATATTAAAGTGTCACTTGTCAAACAAAACTTTCCTTCTAAGCAGAAATCATTGGATATCCACTCATTAGCAGTGATTTATCACTAATTCCCGATGGGAGGGTTTCCCGTGTAAAAACGACTAGTAAACAGACAATATTAGGCCTAACTGAGTCATAAATTTTAAGTTATTCAGTAAAACAATTTGTTAAACAGAACAGAATCCCTGATTCACTCTTGGAATGAAGTCCCCTAAATTGTAATTAGTGAACGGCGTCATCAGTTGCCAGCATGTCCGGTATTGTTCTCTGGTCTACTTGGTTATACACACAGACACAGATTTTTGGTGAGAAGAATTTTGGACCAACTTGATACGATTTCTTACGTGCTGTAATTTATAGTCATTGATTGGATGTTTTTAACTCTTAGTACCTTAAGAGTCTACCCACAATAACACACATGTAGTGTCGCAGTTAACCTTGTTCTCATTGGCGCACTCAAACAAGCGACGCCTCTGAACTAAGACAAGCTGTCAATTGCCACGAAGAACAGATGCAGACGTGCACGTAAGGCACTCAAACAAAATGATGCAGAATTATTTTAGCGAAAAATTCGTGGCTTAAGTAAATAACTGCATACCATCAAATGTGTTTACTTTGACTGCAGGGGTAACATTTACCGACTCAAGATATTTGCTGTGGTACCATTTAATGACAGAATAAATACGTATAGCACTTTAGTTTGATCCAGTCATATTAAGTTTGTCATTTCTTCACCATGTGGCACCAAATTAAATACAGCATGTTAGACTACTGTAGGTACAAGTTAAAGAGCGATCAGAGTACAAGAAACTAAAGAAATAATCCTAATAAACACAGGTGCGAAAATTAATGGTTTCCCGGTACGACTTATGCGCCGGCGCAGTAATGCCAATGTTACAACACTGTTGCTTTATATTCCCGATAGCATTTTCCACAGAGAACAGTAAACGCAGCGTGCACGTGCAGCATTTTAAATGGTTACACTGAGTCCACACACATTTTCAAATGAAGACATGTCTGGCATATACTTCATGTACAAGTCATGCTAATGCCACTACAATGGAGGCAGCACCATTGTATCAACAAGTGTACTCTCAGAGAATACAGCCAGACAGACAGCAGAGAGTTCACTAGGTCCTCAAGGACATAGCTGCAGTTTGGATCGTCATGGACTCTGATACAAGGTGTTGATGTACTCAGTCTTATCACGTCATATCGGAGTAACCATTGGTTTCCCGGACCTAGGATTATTCGCTTGTTTAATGTCCTCTACCCCCTACCTTTCCTTTGTACCTATAACAATCAACCAGTCTGTATTCTGAGTCGGTCAATGTTACAAAATATCCACTCTGACAGTAGGGCAGGATAAAGTGAAGGGTGGACACCCCTGGCTTCTGCGCTGGCGGACTGCCAGTTGCGGCGCTTGGCAGGTCTCCAGTGCCTCACACCCCTGAGACCGTCACCCGCGATCAATGCTGGGGGGCTCGCCGGCCTACATAGCCCACCTCCCCTGCTCGGCGTCTTCGTCAGCACTACACCCTGGGTAGGGGGGGGGGGTAACCACGTGGGCGGCGACTCTGGTAGCTGCAGTCGTACAGATCTACCACTTCTGAACTCCTCCTAACACCTTTCTGCTATGCTTACAATGTACTTCGTTGTAATTATGCTTGGTAATTGAGTTAGTCCTTATTTTCCTTCATTTATCATAAAATGGTGATCCATGATCACGTAGCTTCATGTCAGTAAAAATCGCAAGCAAGAATGTTGTATGCGTTGTAATTTGGCTCCTTAGTCTTCTTTCATGTCGCGGTAAACCACAATTAACAGTAAAAACGGGGAATGCGAGTGTTTGTACGAGCGCTAACTTAGCATTAAATGAGAAATAGGGTAACTCCAAAATTTTTTAGCTGGATTGAGACAGAAGTTTATCTGTTCGGCACACTCTTTTTGCTACTTATCATTTTGAATAATCTCGAGGTAGACAAAAGAAATGTGAACGTCTTCTGCGATAATCACGCTTCAAAGTTCGTAGTTACTCTTCTCCCGCGTTTGTCACCGTCAATTAGCGATTCAGTCACTTCAGGTTGTTTCCAACCGCGCAGTGTGAGGGGAAGCGGAAAAATAAGAGGTTTCTTTTATTATTTCTTTTGGCAGATAAGGCCTCTAACAAATTTCTCAGAGGAAGCAAAAGGCGGGGCCGGAATCTCCACGTGCCAGCGACGAATTCCCCGGTTTTATTCCTCGCCAAGTCTTCGTCGTCGGGGAATTCGCGCGTGACGGCTGGAATGAGTGAAAAGAAAAGCGGTTGTATGTGTGAGGGGTAGGGGGAAGGCTCGCAGATGGCAATGACTACGTAACGAGGAAGAAATGAAGAAGATGGAGGCAAGGGAGAGAGAAAGAGCGATGAGGAGAGAGGAAATGAGGGAAGAATAATTGGAGTGAACAGTGAAGAAGAGAAGGCGCAAATTACAGATGGCGAGGTTTGTGTGTCGCGGCACGCCGCGTTTGTCGGAGGGAAAGTGCTAGGAAGAGGGGTTGTCGCCGGGGGGTGTGGTATGACAGGGAGGGAGGAGGGTGGAATCTCTCCCGTACAACCGGCGTGTAACGTGATACGTGCCACTCCAGACATCGTCGTGCATGCCGGGTAGAAGTGACGTCGTCTCGTCGGCAAGGTGGAGACCTGGTTCGAGAACCCTCTCAGCACGTCAACCTAAGATAATATAATGAGTCTACTGCAGCGGGCGAAGTGCGCGCCTCAAGATGTTTAAAGAGACACGAGGTGGTTACAATATGTCACAAGGGCAGGCTGGGTAGGACTAAGGTTCATTCTACTACAGGTTTGAAACATCAATATAGTTAGGCACAGGGATAATTTCCACCGCTTGAGCGCTAGTATCGGTAATGTGTGCAAACTGACCAATAACAGAACTTGTCTGAATTTTAAGTTACGTAAGTGGATTATTTAAAACTCGAAATTGGTTTATTTACACTTTAAAATTAAGTTAAATTACTTCTGTCATTTCCAAGGCTATCTAAATTAAATTTTACTACGGTTTGTATTTTTATCTGGTCCCTTAGCGATCACGGTGAAACTAGCGGCAGAAATGTTCTCTGTGCCAAACTCTCCTACATTAAAACACATTTTATTTCTAACCTGTAGAACAATTAACCTTAATAAGACTACATTTCAGCTAGAGGCGTGCAGGCAGTACCGTAAAACGGGGTAGCCTGGGACACATTTACAACTATTTTTATTTTCTATGCGTATCTGCTAGGAGTAAAATTTTAATATAATTTCGTGTGGCTGTTCTTATTTTGGAATGTATTTCAAATAACATATTTTATTACTCAAAGACTGCCATGTGCGAGACAAAAATTATTTCCAATTGTCTCACCTATCCCCGCATTTAACGGTAACGCGAGCGAATATTTCAAGTTAGCAAGAGCTTCTCCTCGACCCACTACTCCCGGTAACTCGACTCCAGAGCAGAGTAAACTGCTGTCAGAAGACCATACATACCAACTTGCGCAAAAAATAAATTGACATAACCTTTAGACACCTACAGATTGTATGTGTTAAAACTACCAGTAGACTGGACTGTGTACACTATATCATCAGATACTTGTATATTGTCTGCTGCTACACTGAGTGTACAGTTGTACATGTGACAAGGTAGCTGTTAGTGTTTACATACATGTCTGCTATTGGTTCACAGTCCTCTAGGAAGAGTTTCAATAACAGTGAGCCTATCACGAAAGTATTAAACGTGTACAGGAGTTTGAAATGTGACGTCTTCTCTAATTAATAATTATTAGATATGATGGTATATCGCGGAAATGTTTTGTGCCAACATACCCTTGAAAACACTGTAGTTTCTTGCAGCACGAATGAATGGGTTATATACGTCTGAAAGAACGTAGTTGTCTTCAGAGCAATACCAGGCACCAAATATTACAATACCGGGAATTTCATTGGCTCAGTCGAATTGGGTAACAGCTCCACGTACATGCAAAAGCCAGTGATCTTCTGGTAAGCTGACCGTACGTTGGAATCCAGCAAACAGTCAAGTTTTCCCGCGATAAACCATCTTCTGTAATGGATTCAGGGAATTTCCATGTCTCTAATAACCAAGGCCATAGGAGGTCGTCGTCATATATAACAAAAACCACAAGCAAGTTGAACTAAACGCACGGTGTTATATATATATATATATACACATATATATATATGTATATATATACATATATATATACACACAGTTGACTCCCGATTATCCGTGTGAGGGTTATCCGATTTGCGGATTATTCGGGCAAAATGTTTCACTTAAAAATGCTAGTTGAAAAAAAGGGGAAAATTTTTTTTTTGTAAATTATAAATACACGCTGTGTTTACTCGCATAATGTTCACCAACGTGTTATTCTCACAATCGTATCTTGAAATGCTTGAAGAAGATTTAAGTCTTTTCCAGTAGGCAAAACAATAATAGTTCCGTGCATGAAAGGATTAACGAGTTATTTGATCTTGAATAAATATGATCTCCGTGATTTTTTTACTATGTAATATATTAGATTATTAGCACATACATCGTAATAATTAATGTGAATAACTGAGAGGCTACTGTATCAATTTTCTGACTTACTGCTGGAATGAATTTGATCTTTTTTTCATCCTACTGAGATATAAGAAAGAGTAAAAGTGGATTATCTGCGGTTTTGGATTATTCGAGGCATCGGCCCCCTACGTTAGTGCGGATAATCGGCAGTTGACTGTATACAAAAGAAGCAATACATGAATCTATATCCATAACAATGTATGTATTTATGTAAGAGATCGATAAACTCCGACACCGTTTGACCGATCACCACGAAACTTGGCACATGCATGTATTTTATCATGGAGAACGTTTTTATGTTATCCATTTTAGTCTAACCCGTCAATTTGCCACTATATGGCGCCGCAGCGCATCAACTTATATACCTAGCTTCCCATTATGACATGTAGTGCATGGAGAAGGAAAAACGCGGGAAGGGTGGGGGGTCGCAATTATACCAATATATATTTATATATATAGGGCCTATATTGGTAGGGTACGTCTGTCGGAGTCTCCTATTATATACTTATAAATAAAACAACGTTTACAATACACGCTGCGAACGTAACATTTAGTGAAATATGTTACAAATGTAGCTTTTCTATTCATGCCGAGGCTTCTAAACGTAACCTGGAGGTCAACGAGATGTGGTCACGTGACCGAGCAAACCTATCTTACTGCAGCTGGTTACTTATTGTAACCGTCGGTTTGCACATGTACGGAGTCGTGACATGTTGCCTGTATTCTTTTGTTTTACGCTAAACTGCTAGACGCGGACTCAATATGTTTTACTGTTAATAAAATAACTACTTCAAACAACATTCCTATGCACACCTAAGAGAAACATTCTTTTTTTCGAGACAGAATGGCTAAGCATGATTAGAATAGACGGAAAAGATAGAACCTTTTGTTTGAATATACGCTACGCCACACATTACACACACAAACCTATGTGTATGTGTGTGTGTGTGTGTGTGAGTGGTCACAGCCACGGTCGTAGAAGAACAGGTCTGGACACTCGCCTATCTACCAATGTATGTTGCTTGACCCCCTTGTTGTTTGGCTGTAGTTCGTCAAGTTACCGAGAATGTTGTACTTTTTGGCACTGTTTTCCGGGCGGTCGGACTAAAACTCCGTCCACTTTTTCCCATTGTTAAATTTATAAAGTAAACAAAGATTGCTGAAACCTTTTCTTAAATTTGTGAACGAAGAAAGTATTGCATAAATTGATAAAAAAAAAACGCTTTGATAAATTGTTTATCTTAGTGGGGAGGAAGTGGGCGGAGTTTAGTCCGACCGCCGTAACATCAGCGCCAAAAACATATATCATTATCGTGAACTTAGTGAACTATACAGCCAAACAACAAGGGGGTCAAGTTTCCAGGCGAGTGTCCAGACCTGTTCTTCTACGGCCGTGGTCACCGCATATCGTATCACAAAAATCGCAAGAGAAAAAATAACTTAGGCCAACATTGTGCTCCATTTAAAAAGGCGGTATTAGTTTTGACGCTCATATCACTGTCGCTTTCCATTTAATTGCCTTCAACGGGCAAAAAAAAAATTCAGACGAGGACATCTCTGAAATTATGAATCTCAAAGGGCAGACTCTACAAACGACCCCTCTCAATTTCTTTATCTCACACCAACCAGCGAACTGGACGTACAGAACTCACTTTTGTAGAATTCGGTTTCCTATTACTACTTCATCGGTCCTGAGATTGGTTCTCAAATTTTTAAAACTAATGCTAGGAAAATGACAAAGTAGCTTCGGAAAAATGTTGGCAGTACATTTCAACATAGAGTACATTTCAAGTACCGAGCAAGGTGGCGCAACGGTAACAAGCTATACTCGCATTCGGAAGGTTCCGGGTTAGATCCCCGGCTCTTATAATCCTGATTTCTGTTTTCCGTGGTATTCCGTGGTTTCCCGAGATCGCTCCAGGCAAAAAGCCAGGGTCGATTCCTCTTCCGTCTCCTGTCATTCTACAAGGTTGTGTGTCACCGTCGTTCAGGGAGTTCAAGTGATAAAATCATAATTTTATATCATTACGAAATATTGTTAGTTTTGTAGACGATACCTGTGAGTACAGTTTCATTTTACAAAATAATTTTAGCTTTCATAGTTTCCTCATAACAGTGCGACATAGTCAAAATTTGCTTGTTCTGCTGCCATGAACATAGTGAAAACCAACTGACCTACATTAATAAAATAATTCACTACGATATTACAACCCATAAGCTATGCAATAAAGTATTTAAAAGACCATGACGTAATATTTAGAATTTTAAAAAAAAATCGCAAAAGTACAGGGAAAGAACTTGAAAATTCACCAATTTTTTTTTTTTTTTTTTTAATACAAAAATAGTTCACGCAGCCCGTAGTACGTTATATCACTGTGAATTATTTCACTTACGTAACCAATTGGTTTTCACTATTTTGCATGGCAGCAGAACAACAAACCTATGATTTTATCGCACTTGAACACCCTT
This sequence comes from Medauroidea extradentata, assembly GCA_003012365.1. Taxonomy (NCBI): domain Eukaryota; kingdom Metazoa; phylum Arthropoda; class Insecta; order Phasmatodea; family Phasmatidae; genus Medauroidea; species Medauroidea extradentata. The sequence continues at coordinate 40,974 of PNEQ01130161.1, read as the reverse complement.
AAGGGCGCGATATACAGAAATTTTCATCACTATATTTTTTTCCTATTTTAGACGAAGTTATTTATCTCTCATAGTTTTTGCGCAATGGCGTGTTAAGTCAAAATATACATGTTTCCGTTTTAAGTACTACACAAAAACCAACTGACATACTTAACTGAAACAATTCACAGTGAGTAAAGAATTCGCAGGATACAATTTGACGTACATAAAAAAAAAGAATAAAAGATTTGTGCATTTAAATAAAAATGCTGAAATTTAAAAAAAAAACTATTTAAAAAATGCAGTATATATTTTAATACATTAGTGTACTATTTTGTGATTTAACATAGCCGAAGTTGTAGCCTACAGCATCGTTATTCAATGTGAATTTTTTCACTTTGATTAGTGAGTTGTTTTAGTGTCGTCCTTAAAACGAAAACCTACCAATTTTGGCTTTAACAAGCCATTATGCCAAAAATATGCGAATTAAAAAAATTTAAAAAGAGCAAAATTTAGTCACATTTTGAGTCTAAAATAAGAAAAGAAAATCTGATACATATAAAATAAAAACATAGTGATGAAAATTGCTGTAACCTACTGTCGACGAGACGTAAAGTCCACTTACATTACATTTCAAGGTAATATACTTTTATGTTGCGTTGTCAGGTGAATCACAGTTGAATAGACACGTCCCGTTGAAATATAATAATAAAAAAAAACAAGGGAACTAGGACCAACTGCCACAATATTAGCTTTCAAAGGAAACTGACAACTCAGTGTAGCAGCAGAAAGAAGAGAAGTTGCTGCGGCTACCGAATGTTTATAACACACTGGAGACCAGACAGTTGGTCATTAAGGGTGCGGCTATCGTAATTTTCATCACCATTTTTTAATTTTTTATTTGTACCCGATATTTTTTTTTCTTATTTGAGACACAAAATGTGACTAAATTTGGCTCTTGTGCAATTTTTTTTTATCTCTCATAGTTTTCGCTAAATGGCTTGTTAAAGTCATATTTTGCATGTTTCCGTTTTAAGGACTACACTAAAACCAACTGACATACCAAACTAAAAAAATCACAATGGATAAAGACATTGCAGGCTACAATGCCATGCTCTTAAAAAATAAAGCACAAAAATTACTTGTACTAAAAAAATATTTTTTAAAATTTTTTAAATATTTATTTTCAGTTTCAACAATATGTAAACGTACAAAGTTTTTCCTTTTAACATTTTCTTGTATAAAGTTACAGGGTATTTATTTGTAAAAATAATAAAAAATAAAGTAATATTTTGTTTTGATTGAGTGCTTCAAAATTTATACATGAAAAAAGTTATCACTCAAATGTAAGTTAAATGTATTCAACTAAAAAAAGCCATATCGCACAAAAAATAAGGTGGTGTAGGGGTGAGATGTGCAGTATCTGTGTGGAGGATTAAGACTCTAATCTGAGCACCACTGCGCACTTTTTAACCTACTTTCCGAAGGAAAAAGTGTATGTCTGTGTGTGCATGTGTGTGTGTGTGTGTCCCCTAAAACGTTTGAAGCAGTACACCGAATTTCATCAAACTTTGTACACATTTAGTACTTTGTAATCTGACTTGACTTTTATATATTTCGTCTACGCCATGTTCATATTTTTAAAATGACAGCCATTTTAACATTTCTCAATGAAGCTAGATATCTAAGGAACAGTACATTATAATTTCATCAAACTCGGTACACATATGGTACACATATGGTACACATATGGTACACACAAAGTTGACCTGACTTCTGTGTATTTCTTTCACCCAGTGCGCATATATTCAAAATGGCGGTCTTTGGATATTTCTGCATAGTATCACAAACTTTAGGAAACATTATTCAGAATTTCACCAAAATTGGTCCACATAAACTACAATCAAAGCTAACTATTGTGTATTTAGTTCATCCGGTGTTCATATTTTCAAAATGGCGGCCATTGTTATATTTTTAGCATAGTGTCTCATATAATAGGAAATATTTTTCAGAATTACACCAAAATTGGTATTCATATACTACATACAAAGCTGACTTTACTGTTCTGTATTTCATTTTGCCTGTGTTCATATTTTCAAAATGGCGGTAATTTTTATATTTTAGCATAGTTTTATTCAGAATTTCATTAAACTTGGTACACACATACTGTATAAAATCTGACTTGACTTTTGTATAAATTTCGTGGCGGCTATTATTTATTTATATTTATGATGGAAGGAAATTTTTTCTGAGATATCATTCTATGTATTTAACTGGTTACTCGCAAATTACTTACCAAGATGACTAATCTTCAGTATATATCGTGGTATCATACGTCTAAATCAATACTATCTAGATTACGTAAACGTTTTAACTCTCAAAGTTAATTTACTCACATTGAGGAAAGTATTCTTATCTGTCATACTGGTAACTTCTTTTTACTCAAATTAATTTCACATAAAATGTATTTATTCAAAATTTATTTAATAAACAAATGAAATGTCATTATTCCAATAAAACCGGTACTTAAGATTCAATTTATTCAGTACTGCATGTACAATTCCAAGGCTATTCATTGCAGTTTATAAACGTACATTTTGTATTTTTTTTACAAAGACACCATGTGTAGTTTTAAAAGGAATTTTTTTTGGAAACTGGGTTTCCAAAATTTTTCCTTGTAACAGTAAAAACAAGTGCTGCGTATAATCTTCTACTCTGGCTATAACAAACCTCAACTATGTTTAACACATCGCAAACTGACGTCATTTTGTGAGTGTTTAAATCCTCCGTTAAACCTCGTGTTCTACTTCCTCTGTGGCACTTGACACCGGCAGAAAGTTTCAACGAAGCGCAAAGTATCAGCGAAACTTCTCCCATCAGCAGGCCGCAACAGTAACGCGATAGTCTTCTGCTGAGTATAAAGATGATATCCTATGTAAAGAAGTCACAACAAGTTGCGACACCTATACTCGCAGCTACAGGATATAAGTATGCGCAGGCGAAGATAGATGTAAATAAGATAAAAAAATTATTACTACTTAAATAATAATTTTTCAATGAAATACTACTTCACAGACTTATTTATTTGCACAGAAAACCATATTTCGAAGGGAAAAAGTGGTATTACTGCTAATGTTAAAAAAGTCCTAATATCTTTCCACTAAAACAGGGGCGTAGCCAGTATTTGTGAAAGGGAGGGCTTTTGGCCTGGGAATATTGTGAAGAAACACCAACCACCTCTTTAAAGCGGAGGGTCCGGGGGCCCTCCTGGAAAATTTGGATTTTAGGTGCAAAATAATGCTAGTTTAGCAGTTTTAGTAACTAAAAATAGAGTACATGTTGCTGATGAAAAAAAATTTTAAAATATAAAACGTAATTAATTTTTCACCCTTTTGAAACGGTGATTCGGGGGCACTCCCGCGAGAAAATTCTGGAAATTTAAGGTGCAAAATAATGCTTATTTTAGCAGTTTTTCTCTTAAAATTGACTATGATTATGGTAAATATACGTATTATTAATTTTTAAATATGAAATGTTTCTAGTTTTACGCCCCTTTAAAGAAGGGCTTCTCTCCCGAGAAAACATGGGGTTTTAGGTACAAAATAGTGTTATCTTAGAAGTTTTCGTTACTACAGATAGAGGAAATACTACTGGTAAAATATTACACATTTTTTAGTATGAAATGTTTTAAATTTTTCACCGCTTTGAAATGAGGGGTTCAGGGGCTCGCCACCGAGAAATTTTTTGATTTCAGGATGCAAAGTAGGGCTTTTTAAACTGTTTTCGTAACTAAATTAAGAAATTTCTATAAGTGAAAACATTACACATTTTTATATGAATGTTTTCAATTTTTTGGCGGCTAAGGAAGGGGGGTTCTGACCCCCCACTAACACCCCTTGGCTACGCCCCTGCACTAAAACATAGTAAAAATAGTCCTTATAAAATTCTGTTTGCGCAAAAATGCCCAGCAACTAAAATGTGAAGACAGCTAATACGTAACAGTTCCTAATAAAGAAAAACTCCGTACGTCAATTGCAATGTACGGATAATCTTTAAATGCCATCACAAAAGGAGTTGGAATTCTTATGAGTTAAAGTTTTTTTATTCTTTTAAAAGCAAAATACAGCACAAGCAAAATACAGCACTGCATTAGTAAGACATCGAGTTTTTTATTTTTTTTTTTTTGTACACAAATGTTATAAAGTGCCCGTTTACCTGAAAACGTTTAGAACGTTGTAGGCACACACGCAAAGAGACTATTCGGGAGACATAAACGCTTGCATCTACTGGTCTATCGCTTATAAGTACAGTGCTTTTAACTTCTGTCCAGTGTTTCTGTCGTTGCAATGTAACGAAGTGACTGCATAATTTAACTAGTGGAAAATATTAAGGCGTCCGCCTGGTGGTCGTGTGTTTGTGTGAGTGAGACACGGCGCCAAGGGCGATGTTGACCGGCTCATCTGGTATGGTATCTTCTCTACCGCAAGACACTTGAAACGACGTGCAGGGGTACAATAGACACTCGCCTCACTGACATATGTTTATTGGTGAACAGTTTTAAGCAAAGTCCATCGCATGCACCTAGATTAATTTAACACGAATATTGTGCGTAGTTTATCAGATATAACGGGTTGAAAATGCTGGCTTTAGCCATTTTAAGCGCTTCCACAATGAATTTTTAAATTGACGTAACGTTTTGAAACTACCTATTCGTCATCGTTCGAAATTTATTTCCATTTCGCACACTGACACGATAGGCACACATTGGAATAGTTTCGTAAAAAAACGTATTTACGAACACACTGCAACACATTTTAAGCACTCCCTTAATCAAAAGTCAGTGTAGGACCTTCGAGTAATTTCGAACATGTATGATCAATACGTTTTGAGGTACGCACGTCAAGGGAAATTGCAGATTTGAAAGCACTCTACAATACGTCCATGAGACGTTTTTTTATGTATGTCCATTTAGTTGTAACACGTTTAATCGCAAATAAAAAATACTGTTTTCTAATCTACTCCAAAGCGGCTCAACGTCAAGGTAGGTTGCCCCTTTATTAATGCCTTTTCACTTTGTCCTGAGTTAACTGGCTCATGCATCACTTGTTTCAAAATAGAAAATATATCGTGACAATTTCCGTGTACGACTGTGCCGCGTGTTTAAATGAGAGTAATGGAATTTCTCGATTCAAACATTTGTAATACCGCAACATCTAAAACGAAAAATTTACTTGGGACTAAAACGGTTATTATCAATAAATATATAATTCAAGTAATTGTAATTCAAGCCCTTCAAACTCACATATATTTATAGCCTCGGGAGTTGCAAGTAAATATCCGTGTTGTACTTTAAATGGTTCAGTAGTTGTCTTAGTGCGATAACTAATGAGACGTGTACTTGGTTTATATGATATATAATAAAATATGCCATCCAGCACACTGAAAAACATATTATATATTATGAGGCAGCTACAAAATAATTGATCGTGGCAAACATTTTGCGTGGTCATCTCAAAACTATTTGCAGTCAGTACTAAGAAATCATGATCATCAAATTATAGGTTTGTGTTAACAACAAAACTGTTTGGCAGGAAACATTACTGCAATGTGTTTCTTTCCGTGCAGAATAAAGGTTTGTGACTGAATTCTCTCACTGGGACCGAACAAACACAATAAATAATTCTACATTATGATAGCTGCAGGGAGTACGGAGATCTCATTTTCCATATTTAAAGTTCCTTTTAATGCCACAAGCGTATTCCTACTAGTCTGACAAAGCTTATAACATAACCTCACAATACAAAGCTGCGTGAGCTGCGCCTAGGGCGTCGCCTTCATGCTATGCAACCTTCAAGCCACGGGGCAGTTACGTAACCCGTCATGCACACTTGTTCATGAGCACAATCGCGGTCTTACAAACAATACAGCATCGCCCTCGGCTCGAACATTTACCCCGAGTACATAAACAATACTTGACCTTACCGTAGACACAGTATGTGCTGTACTCGTTTGTGGCAAAGAGAAGGGAGACACTGAAGCTGGCTTACATAGAACAGCACAGAATAGTTCGTGCATTAAGACGGCCGCCTGGCTGGCGATCCAGCTGCGTGCAATGTGTTAGGAGACTAGTAAACATGCGACCACAATGCTTATCTACGAAAAGAAAACACACTTGAGGCTACTACACCACGCACGTTGGAAGAAAAATTTTAGAGCCCTCAAAATTGGCTAAATTATATTTTTTCCAGACGGTTATTTGTCAAGGTTTAGGCACCGGAATCGTTAAAAATTAAGGTCTACAAGTTTACTGGACTTTGCTACAGTGACGGGTTAAATAAAATAATGAGATCACCGCTTTTAAAGTGCCACAGTGAAAACATTACTGCGGGAAGACTGCGCGCACGTTTACGACTTTGGCCGAAGAGGCGATATCACAATACACATGCCAGCCAGCGTCTCTCGTAGCGCCTTACCTTACACACACAAACACTCCCTTCACCAGGCAGCCGCATTAAGAGTGCCACCTAACTAAGTAGCCACTAGCTACTCAGAAATTCGGTAAAACATGACAGTTACGAGAGTCGTTACTTTATGTGTGTTGTACAAGATTGGTGGAATATAAGGTGATACTATTTTGTCCTAACAGAGCCTGCACGTTACATTCCACAGTATGTATGGTGAATTTTGCTACGTTTAGCAACTGACATAAAATTACCCAAAACAATTATAAAATATACGGAATCTAAGCGAAATAATGTGTAAATCAACTTTAATAACAAAATATCTAACATGCTAAGTTGGTGTCTGTTTACCGAAAAAAGTTGAATACTCGTCATGTGCCAGTCGACCAGTTTCAATTTAACATTTCTCTTTCTCATGTGTGTTCTGGGCGAGTGAACATGTATAATATTGGAGTTTTCGAAGTCAATTATACCCTGCAGTTGATTTACGTACGCATTGTTCAGTCAACTCGTTGGAATTGGAATCATTCACGGGAATTTGTATTGTTTACGTTGCAGCCTCGAAATAAATAGTTTAGGCTGTAGTTCACTTGTCAGTTGGTAATGTGTCAACACACGGTGATTTATGACGTGTTTGATTTGAGTTAAAATGGTTTGTATAAATTTATATCGAAATAATGTTTTAAATTTGCCTGTAAAGTGAATAGTGTAGAAACATGTTACTTTGAATATGGCCTTAAAATAATATTTCTGAAATAAAAATAGTAACTACTTAGACGTTCATTACATACCCTATTTAGAACATAACTGCTAAGCTTTAAGTAGTATTTTTATTTCGTATTTGACAAAATTAAATTTTTAAGTTCATTTTCGTATTATCAATACTCCCACGATATTAATTTTACAAACAAATTGAAAACACATTTTCTATTAGCTTTTTTACAAGCTATATTTCCGTAAAATTAATATACTCTGACTAGACTCAACGTCTCTGTGTTTTTTTTTTTTTTTTTCATACCGGCTGCCAAACGTTTATAAGTTACTAATATTCTTTTGAAAGAAGTGTCACAAGTATACTCAGTTTACGGTAGTTGCATGCTTATTATCCAGTTAAATATATATACATATATAGTGGGCTCATGTTAAGACCATCAGTACAGTGAACGCATGCTCTTACACGTGACAAGGCAAGTGGTGACCTTGAAGGTTTGTTCCCCAACCACAGGCATCATTCTACTCGACTACAATATACGGCTTGATAGAATATAACTAACATTTTTCGCTCGTAATTACTAATGTAAAGCATGTGTTGTCGCCACCGGTTTTATATGACCATGATATATTGTGTAATTATTTCTGTACAACTTTCTGCCTTCATCTACGTGTTACCATTTCTTTCAAGGTTGAAATACGCAAGATATTTCACAAAAAATATAAACGACACTTACAAAAGGTTTTCTGTGAAACTTTTTTCGCAAAATAAGTCATCCCGGATACATTCTGCACACGGTGTATTGATGTGACAGCCGATTTAAAAGTAAATAATTGTAAAATGTGTTTTATAAATATATAGGATGTTGGAATGTTTACTGCCATATAATTTACCCGCATCATATTATCCAATATGATAATTTCTAATGACACAAAGCAATGACATTATACACACATACACACACACACATATATATATATATATATATATATATATATATATATATATATATATATATATATATATATATAAACACCTCACCCATACACACAAAATATCATCATAAAGGAGTATTATTGTGTACTTATAGTCTATCATCAAATAAATGAAATTTAAGTAAAGAAAAGCAGTCAGCTTTCCTACCTATATCATATAATAATAAACACTGTGTTAAAAACATAATTATTTTTTACGCAATTGAAAACTGTGATGATAATACAGGTTATGGCCAATGTTATGAACGGAAAGTCAAAGTCCTTGAACGTTCGAACAGATTACAGTAGGTATGCAGTGTTTTAAAACAAAACTAAATACAACGCAATGATGTTTTCCAGACCTATACAATTTACAAAGTTTCGTAGTTCGATACGATCGCTGTAAGAAAGCATTTTACATTCTGTGGTAATTTTAAGTAATATTATTCGGTCTCGATATTCAAATAAATCTTACCTTTTACTAGTTCGTGCTGCTTTCAGCTGTGATGTATATATTTTTGGGTAGTTATTAAAATCAACTCATATTCATGAACTGTTGTAATTTAAGTTTGGATGAACTTTTCAGATTGATTTGAATTTTGGTATTATTAGTTCTGGCGTAATATGTTCGTTTAGGCTGGGTAACGGATGTTTTCAGAGAATCCTCACTGTGTCGTCTACGGACAGATGACTCTATGCCTCGCTCAAAGAGTTGCTAAGAGGCACGCACTTGGCCAGGAGGCGCAATACTGCTGTTTGCTTTGTCATTAACGCCTCGACGGAACAAAGACTTTCAGAGTGTCTCCCTCCACGCAGGACCTACGTCCGTGCGTCATGCAGTCTTGATAGTCTAGTGAATTATTTCCTTCCTCTTTATACTCTCTGTGAGATGTAGTGAGTGTGCTTCTTCGCTCGTCTTGCCTTCTCGTTACTTCACTCTCTCGCTTGTTTCTGTTCGTCTGTGTACGCCATTTAACAGGACTCCTGGAAACGACAATTTTTTTGTACTGTCGCTAATAATTTTCACCGTATTTAGTTGGCTGTGTTGGCATCCGGATTTTGCCTGTAAAACAAACCTTAAGAGGGCGTGGTACATAACTCAACGCTAAAAGCTCCAACCTATAACTGTAGGTGTCTTGAAGCCAATTTGCGGAAATTAATCAATGGCAATCCTAGACAATAGTTTTAGCCAACGTTTTAAACAAAATTGTTTCCAGTGTTACGAACGTCTGAGGTACAATATCTGACGCCGGAACGTCGTGCATTTAACTGCGGCGCAAGAGATTACGCGTAACAAATTAGTAATTCTGGGTAAATGTTTACTCATAAAGTTAGCAAATACCATTATCTAGGATTGTCATTAAACATTTTATTCATATTGTCTTCGAAAAAAGCGTAGAAATAAATTGATGCTTTCAGCGTTTATTTATCTACCTCGCACTCTTAAGATGGTCACACACCTATAAATTGAATGGTGTTACGGCGTGTTTGAAATATTCGTATTTTGATGAAACTAGAAAATGTGTCCTAAATGTGTTTACAAAAACATTCTCGAGAAACGATGAAGTGGTACTTCCAAAACAGTTCGAATGTTGGCAACACTGTTCCGAAGGCAACCAGCCTTGTCATAAACTGTGATGTCAGACTGCAGTATGTAAAAAAATAAGAAGAAGAAGACACAACAAAACCAGTCACAGTGGAGTAGCTACAAGCAGGATTGGCCAAACTCGCAGACTCGGAGTCTGTATTGGGACCAAATTTTTAAATTATTTACTTCATGAAACATCAGTTTTAAAGATATGCTTCTAACAAAAATAATTCTACACAAAAATTTTGCCGAAACTAATTTCAACATGTCATATTTTACGTTACATGTGACAAATGTTTATGACATTTGTCGTACAATAATTTTTGTCGGAGACTTATGTTTTAACTGATTAACTGAAAAGTAAAAAAAATTTTAACATAGTTTCCTAATTTAGAATGCATCGTTGCAAGGAAGGCTAACGATTATTCTGACGTTTTCAACAAACATCGCATTGCACAGGTTGTTACGTTCACTAACATCATTGAAATTAAAAATAATATGTACATTTTTGTTTGTGATAATTCTAATATGAAATGACCAGTTTTTCGTCACACTACGCTATAGTTAATAGTTGTTATAATTACTACTTGCACAAGATAATCTGCGTAATTCAGTGCATATGAACTGTAGCTGTACTTTATACCTACAAGAAAATTTTGAGCATGCACAGTGCGGATATTGTAGCAATTGGGTAAAGAAATAGTAACATTTGCTTGGAAGACAAAGTGTATGGCTTAGATAGCTTTGCCGGTAGATTGATATTTTCTTGGCTATGTGGCGTGGAAAGAAATTTTTCAAGTGAAAAGTAATTTTAGTTTACTAAAAAGTACAATAATAATAAAAAAAACCTATGCATCTATTTTTGTTACCGTAAATTACGAAAATCCATGTTTCGTCGCTGATGTGGAAAAAATATATACGACGGTTTTTTTTCTCTAAACGAAGTTGTATCTACAAACAGTATTGCACAATTTCGTGAAGTCATTTGCGTTTTCTGTCAACAGATGTCAAGAATTCAAAATTTTTTCCACCGACTTCAACGTTTTTTAATGTAATATGATTTATTAACATAAGCATAAAAGAAAACAATGGAGCGAACAACAATAAAATCTTACAAAAACCGGCAAGGAAAAGGGATTCCCATGAATTTGTAATCGATAAAACAGGACCTATTATCCACGATGAGCAAATATTGGACACATTACCTGCTCACGACATACTACTTTATCGAGTCAGTGTGAGAATTGGTTTTGATATGAAGCATTTAAGCTTATAAGAAACGAAAGTAGGTCGTAGAATTTAAAGGAACTTCCAATAGTTAGACGAAAATAAGAATAATTTACTGAACAAAGAAACACCATCAATATATAGGGTTATCTGGTTATTTTTATTTTCATAGTTATAATTGACCAATGTAAATATTATATAATAATTTGGCATCAACTGAAATGTCCTAGCGAAAAACCAAGGAGTCCCCTTCCTTTTTAAATAAGATGACAGACTAAAAAATTACGAAAGTGATTCATGCCCGCAAGTGTTTACATTCTAGATTTTTCGTAACAGAATAAGATAAATTTGGAGCTTTGTAAACTTTCGTGTTCACGATCTGTCCACAGAACAGAATGTTATATGGAAGCAAAAAGGCGTAGCGATGTCTATGATACACGCGTTCCCAATAGTTTATTGGCTGCACGTGTCTCTCGAATCGGCTATTTCTCCTCACTGACCACGGCGCGCTGCGCATTCTAAATCCGAATCAGCGGTTACAATCTGTACAATTTTTATCACTGAAACTGCAGTTAACATTATGTTTCTGACTTATGAACCTGTAGAACACACTAGAAATCAGTTAACATGCAGGTGAAATTCACTGAGAATGAGTGTGAATCAGTTTTCAATCCGTATCAAGGGGTCACTGAAACCATCAGCCCGGTTTCACTAATTTCCGTTTCCAATTTTTTGACTGAAACGACTGGAATTCCACCGAAGCGGTTCATTTCTCAGTGATTCAAGTTTAGAGCGTGGAAGATTCCCTGCAGTTAGGCCCTCGTTCTGACTGGCGAACGACTAAGCGATACTGCTTACTTGCCCGTGAAGTTTTGAGTTCGACACTAAGTGTCTAAGTTCCGCTTCTACATTCTTAGCCATTCTGTGCCATAATATTTCTCCCTTGCTCTCATCTGCGCAGGAACAAAGAAGCAAGCTGGTCCAGGAGATCCCAGCAATGTACTCCTCCCCACACAGCCGGTCTCCTTTATGTCGGCCGCTACTGTCTTGATTAAACCCGGCGAGGACCGGTGCCGTGCCTAATTACAACCACGAGTCGCACAAAGCAGCGGTAATTAGGCCAACAAAAGCACCGAGCTGGGCTGGGCATGTCTTCGGGCGGTGATGATTCCTGGGGGATGGTGGGAGGATCTCCGCGTCCTGCCCTTCTATGAAGAACGTTGTCTTGTACGAGGAGGGTGTCGGGCGATCTTCCAGGGTCTCCTCCAGTGCGCAGTCGGTGGTTCGGTTCCCAGTTCGGCCAGACACTTTCCTCACGACTCACAGCTGTTTATTAGTCAGACTACTCGCCTACCAACACACGGCTCGTGTTCAATACCTAACGACGCCGGTTTATCGCGGGAAAGTTGACAGATTGTGAGGCTTCAATGTACCGTCTTCATTTCCGACGTTTGGTCGGTGTGTCTCCATTTAAGGCCATGTTCTTTTGTTTATATGTTTTTGGCGATATTGAATTTTAGACCTAGACGAGAGCAAATGCCAAAATCTGTTTGACATTATGTTTAAAGTCGTCCACTCCATGTCGATTGACATTTTTAAGGGCGCGGTCTGCCGCAGTTTTCCTCACCATTTTTTAATTTTTTATTTGTACCGGAATTTTTTTCTTACTTTAGACACAAAATGTGACTAAATTTGGCTCTTATGAAATTTTTTTATATGTCATAGTTTTCGCGTTATGGCTTGTTAAAGTCATATTTTGCATGTTTCCGTTTTAAGAACTACACTGAAACCAACTGATATAACAAACTAAAAAAAATCACAGCAGGCTACAATGTCATGCTTATAAAAATAAAGATTAAAAATTATTTGTATTTTGAAAAAATGCTGAACTAAAAATAAAAATTTAAAAAAATTCAATTTTTTAAATACAAATAATTGTAATTATTTAATTTTATGAGCATGACATTGTAGCCTGCAATGTCTATATCCACTGTGATTTTTTTTAGTTTGGTATATCAGTTGGTTTTAGTGTAGTCCTTAAAACGGAAACATGCAAAATATGACTTTAACAAGCCACTACGCGAGAACTATGAGAGATAAAAGATTTCATAAGAGCCAAATTTAGTCTCATTTTGTGTCTAAAATAAGAAAAACAATATATCGGGTACAAATAAAAAATTTAAAAATTAGCTACTATGATTTTAGCTAATTATGTATCTAACGAAATTCTGGTTAGTTGAATTTTTAGTCGGAGCAGTACAGTTACTAGTTTTTTTTAATTAGTTATCACCATTTTAAACAAAACTGTCAAACATATTTTTGACATCTCCTCTCGTGTAAGCTTAAAAAATTAACTGTCGCAACAACAGTTGAAACTTGGGTAATGCTATTTCTAGTGCACAGCTACTGAATGTTTTGATTTATCTCTAAACCGCTAAACTGTTCCACGTGGATGCATAATACAAGGCACGGGGCACTTGGTGCAAAGTCGCGAGAATCATTCGTACACTGGAAGAAAAGTACTGTCGCCGATGCTGTATCTCTGTTAAAATACGGACAACAGAACAGTTTGGTTGCCGATATTCTCTGGATTGTTGTCTACATAATATGCCTGGTAAAAATAGGCCTAACAATATGTTCTGTAGAAAGAGTAAAGATAATTTATATTTTACAGAGGAGATTATTGTACGAACCATCAAGATAGTTGTCCATATTTTAACAGAGTTATAGTGTTTACAACGAAACATTTTGTTCTGTGTAATAGCGTATATTTCATTTCTAGCGTTACGCAATTTCCACGAGTGCCAAACTTGGCGGAAACTGCCGTTCAACGACCGGTTTTACCGTAGCTCTGCATTCAATCAGTGCTCCATATCCACTGCCTAACTAGAGTCACAGTTCTGTGGCAGAAATATTTGCAGCAGTTTTATTTTTCAGTATCTATGTATACATCTGCAGCTATTCTTCGTGGTAATTAATTAATATTTTAACACTCACTTACCTCGAGGTTCAACTAGAAAATCACAGACGTATTGTATCCAAGCCATATGACTTCTAAGCCAAGTGATTTTTAGGCCAAGTGACTTTTAGGCCCAGTGACATTTAGTGCAAGTTTCTTTCACGTAAAGTGACTTTAAGGCTACATAGCAGGTGACTTAAGACAAAGTAAATTTTAGGTAGAGTGCAGATTACGCCAAGTGCTGTTAGGTCAAGGGATGTTTAGGCCAAGTGTCTGTATAACAACTTGATAATTTTTGCCGAATGAATTTTATACCAATTGGAATTTAAGCTCAAATGGCTCGCTTCGAGCTCGTAATGCTACATTGAATACCGTTCTGTGTACAGTTCTGCGTGGGCATTCCTCCCTTTGACTTTCCTCTCTCTTGCTGTTAGATTAGTTTAGACTGCAAATTATTTTGAGCACTGAATCGGAAGAATTTTTTGTTACAAAATTACAGTAAAATTAATAACTGGTACTGCAATTCTTCGCGCCTACCCATACAATATCCCACATTCTAAATCTAAATTAGTGAATATTCACTTATTCACACCGATATGGATGGAGCAGTTACAACAAATTGAATCAGTGAGAAACCACTGTGAAATTAGTGACTGTTCACCGATTCCAATAAAGAGTGCCAACATTCCACAAGTTAATTAGTAAATGTCCACAGATTTTCAAGTAATTTTTCATTGATTCAATAAGTAAAAATGTTCTTTGAAAACAACTGAAAAAAAAAACGGCGAATATTCACTGATTCACTTGTGAGATATTGGCCCTTTTTAAGGAAATCATTGAATATTCACTAATTAAATAGTGACTATTTTTACTGATTCAAATTGTTGAAACTGCTCCATCTATCAGCGCGAATCAGTGAATATTCACTAATTCATATTTAGAGTGCACGTGCCACGAAACTTTCTCTAGGCTCTAGTAGAGGAAGAGGCATCTATAGCAACAATCTCTCCCTCCTCGCCTATCTTCTCAAGATTGGCGCGAGCAAGGTGCCAAGGGAACAAAGGAGCATCTAACACGGGGCGTGATGTGTGTTCTTAACTACAGCATAGTCCACGAAGAAGAAGAAACTGTCGGATAAAAACAGCGAGAGATGGAGAGGGAAAGTCCAGGGCAGTACTGAGAGGAAAACTTTCATTTCAGTAAACTCAACGTTCTTTGTAGTTGTATGTCAGAGGAGAACACTAATTCATGCTTGAGCGCCTTGTACGTAGATAAATCTTATCATAAAATTGTTTAGAACAATTGTCAGGTAATTATGCCGATACAGGCGGGGAAAAAATCCAAAACGTACTTTTCACAAACCCTGCGAGCAAACATATTGCTAATTTGCTAGTATGACGAGTTTATGATGAACTGTTTATTAGTCATAATTTTTCAACTCAGATACGAAAAAAAGGGTGGGAGGACATTACGCCCAATGAAGGTGTATCTCTGGGCAAATGTTTCCTAAAGAAAATTATTAATAACATTATAAATTAGTTTTTCTATGTTAACTTTCAAATTACAGCAAAATTAAACAGGCATTTTCTGCGTTTGTATGCGTACACACCTACTTAAACTGACATTACGCTGCCGTGTATTTTACCCGTCTCACGTCACTTGTTTTAGTTGAAGTTGTGAGCAAGCAGTATTTATTGTATGCTGCACCTGTACCAAGAATAGAGATTTGTTCAGCGCTTAACTCGGAGGTCTCGAGTGCTGGTGATAATGATATTAGTAGGGATATGACAAATTCACTAAGACATCAAACAATCGTAAGATTGTATTACTTTCCAAGTTGACTGTTGACTTATTTTACTCTCCCTAAAGGCGCTAAGCCAATAGTAAATTAACTACTAATTGCAGGCCCAGTCACGTGGTACTATTGTGTCGGCGAGCAGCCAATGAACAACTGCTGCCTGCTTGACTACACGTGTATTGTTATATGTTATTGTTTCCGTAGACAAAGCGAGGAATGAGCTCCCAGCAGAACTATGAACCATAACTTCTACGCTGGGCTTCAAAATCCATTTAAAAAAGAAAGTATTTTTCAGGCAACAGAAGTAACTTGAAAATTCTTGTTTCCAAAAATAAGTTTTGTTGTAGTTTTACGAAATTAGTAATAATTAGTTTTCTTTTACAGAAAACATGTTATTTTATTTTAAAACTAAAGTTGTTACTTTAAAATGTTTGTACTAGACTGTAATTAATTTTCCTTTCTTTTATATTCTTTTATATGAAATTTTTTTTGGGAAATATTTTTTTCTAAAAACATACTTAGTTGCATTTGTAAAAGCAAGATTCATCAGTTTGTCATTGATATTTTAAATTTGATATTAATAACTTTATAATGAACAATAACCACGATTAAATGTAAGAAAACACGCACACCTTTTTAATTTTGTCATGGGAAACCTAAGACGTAAATAAAATAAATAAATAAAAATAACATTATTGGATGTTATCCTTAAGGTCAGTAACACGCAAATATCTTTGGTTTCTAGATATAGCCTAAGGTGAGAATGGAAAAACGACGAAATGGAAGGACACGGTAACGGAAGCGTCACGAGAAAAGACACCCGACCTACACCACTTTTATTTAATGTGACAGTCGAGAGCTATATCTCTGGTTGTCGAACACGGACCAACATGGTGGGAGACGAGCGGTTTGACCACTATACTAACAAGACCCTGTGCCGTTATAGCATTGCTCATGTGCCAGTTCAGAACTTTCGTTATTTTTTGAAGGAGGTAATTTGAACATATATTGGACTTATGCTCGTCTTATCATGATTAATTTCTATGATTAGATGCCAACATTCAGAGACAGTAATGACAGAAGGTTTCCTAAGTTAAGGAGTTCTTAAAGACATATATTATTTCAGATGAGAGACTAAAATAAGCAAATAATTAGTTAAATTAGTAATTAATTTTCCATCGCACAGAGCACAAGAGTATTGAAAATAAACGAATTTGATATTTAATAATAACAGAACCGACGTCAAACAATTATTAGACATTTAAATAACTCTTAAGACATTCTACAACGCCCTACCTGTCTTTGTTTTTAAGAAATTACTATAAATTATATATTACGAACAATTTTACTAGAATCCAAGATTTTAAGGAAACTACCTTCTTAAGTCGTCTAGCGCACATCCGAGGATGTGTTTCAAATACAAGAAAATTATGGAAGGTACTGTTAACAGCAAACAATCAGAGTCTAGTATGTATCTTGAAGCCAGCCTGATTATTGGAAGTCTCTATATGTGGTTGATGTTCATGTCAAGTACTAACATGTGTTCACTCTGGTTACAATATGTCGACACTAGTACACAGCACACAATAATAATAATAATAATAATAATAATAATAATACTCGACACATAATTCAACGCTAAAACCATTAATATATAAATGTAGGTTTCTTGAAGCCAATTTGCGAAAATTATACAATAGCAATCCTAGACAATAGTTTTAGCCAACATTTTAAACAAAATTGTTTCCAGTGTTTACGAACTTCTGAGGCACAATCTCTGACACCGGAACCTCGTGCATTTAACTGCGGCGCAAGAGATCACGCGTAATTAATTAGTAATTCTGGTTAAATATTTTCTCATAAAGTTGGCAAATAACATCATCCAGGATTGTCATTGAGTATTTTATCCACATTGGTTTCGAAACAAGCGTAGAAATCAATTGATGTTTTCAGCGTTTATTTATATATTACGCACTCTTAAGGTAACTTACTAATGCGTGGATGAACGTTTTCAACATGGCCACTGCTCTAGGTACACTTGTGAACTACACCAGACACCAAGTGGGCCAACTGTACAAGAATAGCGACCCTCGGCCGCGAAGTTGGCAAGCCTAGTCAGAAAGGATTATTTTTCACGCTGGCTGACAGTACGCGTGGGAGGAATGTTTGCGGCAATTTTTCCAGACCCACCACGGCCGCTTGAAGCGCGGAGAAAAGCACTTGCCTCGACGGCTGATGACTACGTAATTTTCAGCGGCAGTTGGTAGGTTGGGGGTGTTGTTTGCTAAGAGCAGGCGGGCCGGGCTAATGACCTCCCCCCTCCCCCCACCAGCTACAGGGGCAGGAGTGAGAAGTGCATTGCGGCAACGTCACTCACACGAGCCCTGGCTTATCAACAACGGCTATCTCAACCATTAATCACTGCGCCTGTTTCGCTTCTAGCGGCGAGGCAGAGGACGAAGAGGAGGGGGACGGGGTGATGAGGGTGCGAAGAGGTGCGAAGGGGCTATAAAAACTTTGCTTGTTCCGCCGGTACAGTCGTGTACAAGAACACGCAGGCGTTGTGGCTCCCGCAAACGTATCCGAGGGGGAAAATCATTAAGAGTGCGTGGTAGATAAATAAACGCTGAAAACGTCAATTGATTTCTACACTTCTTTCGAAGCCAATATGGATAAAATACTCAATGACAATCCTAGATAATTGTATTTACCAACTTTATGAGTAAATATTTATCGAAAATTACTCATTCGTTACGCGTGATCTCTTGCGCCGCAGTTAAATGCACGAGGTTCCGGCGTCAGAGATTGTGCCTCAGAAGTTCGTAACACTGGAAACAATTTTGTTTAAAACGTTGGCTAAAACTATTGTCTAAGATTACTATTATTTAATTTTCGCAAATTGGCTTCAAGACACGCACAGTTATGGATTGATGCTTTTAACGTTGAATTATGTACCACGCCCTCTTGTGCGATATTTAATGAATTTTTTTTCGGTCCTGTTTTGCTGTGTGAAGAATTAACTTTATTCACGTCCCTACTGAGCTTAATGGTAAAACGCATATATTGCGTTTATATTATAATATATCCGGGTTCGATTCCTGGTGCAGGATTCTTGGTTTCATTTTTCAAATTTTTAGAGACACCCGTTTATCCGTGAAATAATTTTTACGTTACTATACATTTCAACGATCAACCGCAGTTCCTCTTTGGTTGTTTTTGTGAACTGTGTCTCATTTGACTACAGCCGACCACAATATGGTTACTGCTACAAGACAATTCAGTGACTCGCACGTTAATATTATCATGTGCAGCAATATCATATTGTCTTTCAATCAGATACAAGGAGAAGTGTTTTTGATATACAAACACTAATAAAATGTTTTCAAAAATGTTTAAACTATCCTCTCTATGATTCTATAAATCACTCCAAGCAAATTCTGAAATAGTTCAACACTATAGGCTATGGCTGATTCCTTCTTCGATTTTCGTGTTTCCGAACCATTCTGTCTGGAATGACAACCAGACAATACGGCCTGGTTCTCTTTCTTGTTGCTTTTTAAAGTATTACTGTTTTGCCTGTGACAGGAAACTGATTAAAATAACAGTTATCACATAATTCTTAAACGTTGGTAATACTTAAAAAAAAGTAAAATATCTACCTCTTCTGGGTTCGAAAATACGCATTTCGTCACAGATTTCAGGGTACCGGAAAACAGCTTGAAAGATGTTACAGCAATATGGGTCTCACCAAGAACAACAAATAATTCACTGGTGACACATATGAAGCTTCCACAGATACCGAGACTCGTATAATTTGCCATACCCTTGGTCCCAGCAGGATTCTCAGACAGGCAGCACCCTTAATAACGATAGTTGAATGCATCTGACAGAAAAATGAACATTTCCAGTGGCGCGAATGAAGCAATGACTAACTAACCTGTCAACAGCGACTACCAGGTAAGTTACTAGGGAAATACCCTGCGATGTCAAAATATATTCAACATCTACGAAACAGCTACGTAACGAGTCATCTTATTAGAAGGACCACAGAGACGTTTCTTCTCAGGAAAGTTCATATCACACACTCAAGTGTAACCGTGGCCGTTCATTCGGCTTGCATGAAGGCCAACATGGAAGTAGTTTCTCGGACCAGCAACAGACTTTCCAGCGCTACTCCTAAGCAGTAGATAGCTTCAACCAGCTCGAATCCGACCAACAAGATCACAGTATAAGGCTGGGTGCAGCTCTCGGCCTGATCCCCGCAGTACCTGCCGGCTACACTGCATCCAACTTTCCAGTCCAGATAAAGGCAACCCTCTAAAGCTCAAAAACCCCTTCACAGAAACCAACAACGCTAGAGTTCACCCCGTCACTTCGGGTCATGTGTTCCGGTATCTCTACATACAGGCTTATATGTTTTGGCAGAAACCGCACTCCCAGGACCAATTTATGAGAATGTGAGGTCCGGGGCATCATAAATCGGAGCAAATCCACCTCCGTCTTTCACTTTTAGAAGCAGTGATTATTTTTAAGGTATGGCATATTTATCATTGTATTGGCATGTAGTTACTAATGTAAACATTACATTACAAGTGCCACAAAATAAAACAAAATGCAAGTTACTAAAAAGCAGTTCTTGCAAAACTAAATGAATTCTTCGTTATTGTCGTGCCAAATGTAATAACATGCCAGTTCATTTCAATTATTAATAAATCATTATTTTAAATTCAAAACTACAGCCCCTTAGAGTGTGAGGCCAGGGGAAAATGCCTCTTTCCCTTCGTCACTATACACAGCCCTGCGCAATCCTGTATCTGAACGTGACGTTATGCCAGGAGTGAGTTTATAAATCTGATACGCTGAGAGGTGTGCCATTTCGACTTCTTTCACGATACTTATTATTAATACTTTTCAAAATCCTAAACGATAGCAGATATCGAACTCTTACACAGTTTTGTAAAGATAGTTTTTCCTATGAAGTGTAATTTTTTATGGTCAAACAATTACACTGAATTGCTTCATTAATGAGACTTTTCTTAATTCCGTAATGAGCTGAAACCATTGTGTATATTGTCTTGAACAAATTTGTCAACATAGTGTAAATTGTTTTCAACAAAACTGTGCAATAGTCTTTCGATATCTGTTCTCGTTTAGGATTTTAAAAAATAAGGATCTTGGGCCCAATGTAACTTGGGGTCACCAGGCATCCAGAACGTATGCATGCGGCACTAAGCTGTTGAACGCAACCACCTCAGGCCAGAACACTCGCATCCCACGATGGCGGTCTAAGTTTGCTTCACACTCGGAGATAAATTTCTTCGAGTTTTACGATGCACATCCATTTCCTCTGCTCTTGCTGTCAACCTTCGATTCATACTGCAGACAAAATAGTAATACAGACGTGAAATGACGTAGGGGCTCATTTTATACGGGCCAACCTAGCCGGTTATTCGCTGCCTGCGGTTGTTGATAGCAGTCCCGTGTATGTTTGGCTCCTGCATGTTACGGCAGGTTTCCCTATTGGCCTGGCTGCCAGCTAGCAGGGCAGCCGCCTTACTCTGATTGGTGGTAGGCGTTTCTGCCATATTGCTGGCCAGCCAAGCCATTTTTCTGGTGTGCGTGACTGAGCTTGTTGTCCTACCGGCTATTTTACTTCTGTATTCCTTTTTGTTCTATGTCGAAGCTCGCCTCCTCATCAGGACTCAACACCGCCACAAGAGGAAATGCCTCTTGAGAAACTAATGTTCTGCTCAGTACAAGACCAGACGCCAGTATCAACCAGGACAACGGTATTCATTGGTAGTGATAACAGCTGCTGTCTCGCCATTATCATATACATGGTTGCTGCTTGTATCATGTACCAATACCAACTGCCATTATATGGTTACTCTGGGTAAACTATTATGAAGAAATAATTACTTTGCAACAGCTCAAACGAAAAAAAAACGAGTACATCAATTGGTTAGCAAGATTTGGTAACTGTAATTTTACTCTCAATTTAGCCCTTTCTAAGACTTAAGGACTGTTACCTGCTTTGAAGATGAAGTTTCAAAGTTTACAAACATTGGCGTCATGTACGAGTTTTGTTGCATTAAACAGCCCTTCCGTATGTAAACAACACGCTTTACTACAATATCCTGTAATGTCTGAGGGAATTTCCAGGAGGGCGGCGAGTGCTTCCAGAAACAGTAAAACTCTGAGAGTGCAAGTGGCAACTCCAGACGCGGGATTCAGCCGACCGCAGATACTCGGCTTGCACGTCCCTGGAGGCCATCCGTCATTGTTATTCTTCTTGTTTACTTTGGTTCGCGTGGCGTGTGTGAGTGGAGCTTGTATTTGCATACAACAACACCGGGCTTTCCACGTTCGCCGGCTTGCAACTGTCGAACATTTCCGTAGCGCCACCGGTGGCTGAGTTCCCGGATTATCTGTCCACAGCGAAGCCTCAGAGTGAAATATTCATCAACGCAGAGTTTTAAAACAATTAAGCATGGTGTGATGTTGTTTGTCATGCTCAGGTGGTTTAACAGAATTGCACACTTAAGTTTTACACCAATCACTTTTAACAACTACTGTGTTGTTATCACACATATTTGCTTACTACTGACCGCAATACTTAAGTTTCAACTGTTCATTCCTTAGTAATATTTGGCATAAGTGTGCTCGAAATTCCGTTATGATAACTTCTATAAAATAACTTGTGAGGAGCGGGCACCTAGAGATACGTTGTTCCTACGGGAAAGGCTGTGATCTGGCTGCGTACAGCCTGAAACTACATGCCTTTAAGTGGTGACCAAGTCATTCTGTTGATGTAAAGTCAGTAGCAAAGTAAATTGTAGAAACATACGTTAGTTTTGTATCTGCATAAACAGCAAATTTTAAGATTTTATTGTAGGAAAAATCAGTTTTTAGCCATGTTGGAGGGTTCGAAAATAGCATTTCCAATGGATAAGATGTTTTTAATGTACTTTATAATCATCCCCTGAAATGTATTTGTTTCTTCAGGATATATTCTTTGTAATCATGTTTAATATCTTAGAAAATGAATATGTATAATCAAATCACCACGAAGCACTTCAACTGCCATTCTGACAGGCTCTTAACATCGCAGGTAGCATTTTAATGACACAGGGATATTATATGCTAAAATGTTTCTTGAATGAAGCTTCAATTATCAACAAGTGATACGAGATTGAAAAGGTTACTTACCTACTTACTATTTCCAGAGTGAGAAAATGTAAAAATATAGTCGTCCGAAAATTGTTCATGGTAAGTGTGAATTTTAACGATTTTGGCATAATCTATTATAATTTACAATGATGTTTGAACTTTGCAAGTTACGTGGGTACCTGGTGTTATCCACCAGCTACTCAGAGACACCATGGACATATTGCCACCACACCTCCATGGAGATGACATGAGGGGAGATGGTGAACAGCGACTCTGCGAGACTATTTGTCGCCCCCCCCCCCCCAGCGTCGTGGCAATCACGCACCATACCTCACCACGGGTCCTAAATGAAGCAACTTCCAAAACCAACCTCTCCCCCTCCTCCCCTCATATCTGCGGCAGGATGCACAGGAAGTAGGCCCGCCCTCATCCCCTCCTTCCTTTACGGGTTGATGAGCTGAACAAAGCGGCCGGCACGGACAATCGGATGAAATGTGAAGTGCGACAGTACGTATATTCTCCCTCTACTCACTTCGTGCACACACGCAAGCTCTCGCGCACATACACACACACACGCGCGTGAGGGAACGAACCACACTCCGAAGCGGACGATCAAACACACGTATGGCAAGGTTCGCCTCAGTGGAGAAACTGAATATCCTCTGGCCATTCCGCTGCTATTAGTTCCGGGAGTGTCGATTCAATAGGGTTCGTATACGAGGTAACGTATTTTAAATTCAAATCAAATACCAAAGCAATACAATTATTTTGTCTGTCCAGCTGCGGTAAAGTTCTTTCCATCCCCCTTCTTCCTCTAGTCCGTTTTGAATTAGAATGACTGACCCAAATAAAATTAGTTATTAACCCCTTAAATGTCATATTAGAAAGCGAAAATATTTTGAAATCTCTGTTTCAATACTGTGTGTACAGACATGCAGCTCTGACGCGCGATTATTAGCAATGTGCCTCAGTGAAGAGGCGTCACTTAGTTGACTGTTCATATCAGAACAAAGTTACCGTGACAACACATAACTACGATTAGTGGGTAGAATCCCTCACGGGCAGATCCAGAAGACAGTTGGGGAGGGGAGGCAACTAAAGTTTTATAAAGAAATACACATCCACGGATATTAAGCGGGGTGTTCAGGGGTCCTTCCCCGGGAAAATTTGAATTTCTAGGTGCAAAATTGTTTATTTTATGCAGTTTTCATACCTACACATAGAATATGCCACCCGGTACAAATATTAGTAATTGTTTAAAATAAAATTTGTTTAGGTGAAAAATTAAAAAAAAAATCATGTTACATATTTTACACTTGTAAAACAATGTAGGCCTACACATCACAGTAAAAAATAATAATTAATGTAATAAACTGTAATGACTGAGAGTGATATCTATGGTTCCGCAGATGTGAGTGAAACGGCTGAATGATTCGTTAGTGTTGAAACTATAAACATGCAAAGTAAAACTTTTAAATAATTTTTCTTACTTATATAACAACGTTATTTGCTTGTGAAACAAAGGAATAAGTTTTAAACTATGCTTTGGCTATACAAATTTTCGTGAAGTAATAATTCAGGTCACACTAGCATGTTAGAGCAGAGGAAACAGTTCACTGGGTTGCGAGCATTCAGCCAGTGTTATCATCACAGAGATCAAGCTATACTCAAGAATGTGGCAGATGATATATCATCATAATGAACACAGCTTCATTATTTATTACATGGTTCTTAATATTTTCATCATTATTATTGAAGTAAAGATCGAATGAGGTAAATGTTAACGAAAACATTAATTTTTGTACAGATGTAAATTATTAACAAATTGCCTCGGGGTTAGGAGGGGAGAAATTTACCCTTTCTTCTCCTCTGGACCCGCCCCTGGAACCCCTAGATGCTGAGATTTTAAACATCCAATCACTGACCATATATCAGAACTGCGGGTGTGCACGTAAGAAAACACTGAAACCAGTTGGTGCGAACATATATTCCAGAAAACCACTGGTTCCTACATGTTAATTTTTTCGTTTCAAGTGTTGCAACAATATAACTTTTCGGGCTGAATAATACTCGAATATTTGGTTGGGATAACTTGCGTAATAAAACCTCTGGTAAGTTTCCTTCCACGGCGCAAGCAACTGCCGAGAAGCGACCTTTCAAAACCAGACATGCTGGCTTTATTCAACTTTACTAGTAACCTAAACTGGGATAGTAATAAAAAATTGGCGACTTTATTATTATTCGTCATTTTATCTGTTAACTCAAAAACAACTTATGTGACGTAATTATGCGTAAACATAATATTTAATTCGTTTTTAAAGAACGAATGGTAATATCTACTAGTCATAAATTAATATTATGGACGTGCTTAGCTTTAAAGTTAGTAAACTGGTCAGATGCGGTATTATGTAATCGACAGCAGCTGTTGTACTCATATTATGAATGTGTAATTCAGTAGGGTGGACATGTCAGGTTTTGTATTAAGAAATCCTCTGATTTTTAAAAAGTGCACACAATTATATAATTCAGTCTGACTAAATAATAGTTTGTAAACACCGAATATATATTTTAACTCATTTTCGGAAATTTGTGGTCATACGTGGTTTTCAAACTTTGCTGTTAAATTATAAAATAAGATAATTACAACGGTAGCCAAAGAGTATTACTCAAGCACAATTGCTACAGGTACTGGTGCTGTACACTGTACTTACACAGTACGATACTGACATTTTCTTTTTAAAACGTCTTAAACGTAAACGATTGTACAAGGGACAGTTTTTACATTGGTTAACACGCTGAGTACTGTGAGTCTAGCACTCGATACGTAGCAGTAAACATGTACATGCTCTTAAATTTTACGCCTGTGTAGCTATTTTTAACTGACAATAAAAATTGCAGTTCATTCGCAACAAATTCAATGAGTACGGCCAGCACTCTGTCGCTATAATATTTTCACCCCACTTTGTTCCAGTGTCTCACGTGCACATCTGCAGCTGTACTTTATGGTTATTGGCAGCGTGTCTTTGTGAAGTAACGTCTCTAATTTGACTGCACCAATCAGAGTAAGGTTATTAGGACTCTGTACGTCTGTTATTCACCAAGGCAAGTGAGAGTAAGATCATCCAATCACAGACGATGTTGCAGATGGGCACAACGCATTGAAACCAAATGTTGCAAAAATATTTTCGCCATAAAATTGTGGCTCTATCAATGACGTATTAACTTATTTTTTAATCTCCTCAAGTGCTTGTGATAGATTCTGAATCTTGTTAAATGTATGCGGATGCTCTGGCTGAGCGACGATGTCAACACGCACTTCCATTGGATGATGGTCCGCATTAATGGTCGTTATTAATATGGACCAGAAGTATTTATGAAATATGTTATGCGCCAGCTCATATCACCGCCTTATGTGCACATCCGCAGCTGTGCTACATGGTCAGTGACTGGGCGTTGTTAACTCTTAGCATAGGCCAAACTGAGGAGGAGGGGACCAGGGCACGCCCCCCCCCAAATAAGTAACCAACCAAGGTCTTAAAAATACAATTAATTTAATATTGAATAATCAGTGATACTGTCACCAGTAGAATATTCAATGCTTAACAATGAAAGCTGCTAAAATAGCATTATATTGCAACTTGAAACCCAAAATTTTCCCGAGGGAAGACCCCCGGACCCCCGCTTAGAAGATGTGGTGGGTGATCGTTTATAATATTCGCAGGATAGCCATCCTTCCCCGTCTGAAATTCATAAATTCTGACTACGTTACTGATTATTGGTAGGGGTAGCTTGAGTATAACAGTTTTCACAGAATTGTGCCCTTCCCAAATATCCATTCTAGTTGCGCCTATGGTTCTTAGTGTCTTGAGGTTCTACCACAGACATAATAGTAAAACACTAATACAGACGTGACATTACGTGGGCGGCTCTTTTGATATCAGCGAACTTGGCCGCTCATTGGCTGTCCGAGCTTCTTATTACCAACTCCGTGTCTGTTTGGCTCCTTCGTGTTACGACAGGTTTCCTATTGGCCTGGCTACCAGCTAGCAGGGCAGCCGCCTTACGCTGATTGGCGGTAGGTGTATCCGCCATGTTGCTGGCCAGGGAAGCTATGTTCCTGGCGTGTGTGACTGAGTTCGCTGTTCTACTGGCTATTTCACTTCTGTATTCCTAGCTATTCTGTGCTTGTACTACCCGCTAGTCACACCTTGTTCTGATTGGTGCAGTCAAATAACTGACACATCTGCATATATACGCACTACCACTAACCATCAAGTAGATACGATACTTTTATATTTATATGAAATAATGTAAGTATTGTAGAAGATACTTGTGAGTGCAGTTTACACTTACAAAAAAACTTAAGCTCCCATAGTTTTTCATAACGGTGCGTCAAAGTCAATATATGTATGTTATGTTGCCATTCAAATAGTTAAAACCAATTGACTTTCGTACGTGTAATAACTCACTGTGAAATAACACATTATGGATTACGTAATAAAACACTTGAAAAGAAAAATCCAGCGACTGTTTTTTGTATTTTTTTAATATTAAATTTTCAACTTTTTCATGTACTTTTGCGATTTTTCAAATTCAAAATATTACGTTGTGGTTTTTTAAAAGGTTTTATTGTGTATCTCATGGGAAGTAAGTTCACAATGAATTATTTCATTTAAGTATATTTATTGGCGTTCACTATTTGCATGACAGTGTAAGAAGCAAATTTTGACGTTGACACCCCGTTATGAGAAAACTATGAAAGCTAAAATTATTTCGTAAGAGTGAAATGTATTCTCAAGTATCGTCTACAAAAAAATATAAAATTATGATTTCAGCACACGTGAACACCCTTACGGCACTGAAACAAGGTGTTATCTAAAATTATTTTCGTGAATAATTCCGGCTAATAGTTATTAAGTACAATGGGCGTGTCGATCGTGGTTAGGGCCAATATGAAGATTACATAGACCAAGCAAATAGTATTTCTTGAACGGTGTGTGTACGTGAATAGTTTCCAACTCTTTCAAAGCCGGTAAATATGCATAGACTTTAAAGTCAGACAGTTGGACGATAACATTATTTACAAGATATGGGAGCGGGAAAAAACCTATTGAGTGGTATATTTTGAATTGAGGTGGGGTTATTTACTATTGATGAATTTATTATATACACGTAGTAGAGGAGCAAAAAGTGTTCTATGAACATATGTCAAAAAACGCACCGTTTCAGCGCTACAGTTGGCAATACATGACGTATGGTTGATAGGCGCGC
Organism: Medauroidea extradentata; assembly: GCA_003012365.1. Classification (NCBI taxonomy): domain Eukaryota; kingdom Metazoa; phylum Arthropoda; class Insecta; order Phasmatodea; family Phasmatidae; genus Medauroidea; species Medauroidea extradentata. Next base: position 12,835 of record PNEQ01130161.1, on the reverse strand, counting down.
GGGTAGGATCATGTTGCAGTGTCACAGTTGTTCCTACTGTCTGTGTTAGTGGCGTAGTGTGTGGCATAGTAACATGTTATGTACTGCTGTAATGATGCCCCACAGCAACATGATCCTACCCGCGCGCTATCTACCATACGTCATGTATTGCCAACTGTAGCGCAGAAACGGTGCGTTTTTGGATCTATGTTCATATAACACTTTTTGTTCTTCTACACGTGAGGACTCTTTCCCTAGAATATAGACATGGAATTTTGCAACATCCGGTATATACACGCATAATTAAAATTACTTAAAATTACAATGAGGGCGTCCTGTTTCCTAAAACTATAATTATGTATGACCACTTGGTGTTCTTAAAATAAAATACATTAAGTAGAAAGTTCTGCTAAACTTTTCAAACTCACTAGACGACGTAGTCAATTTTCTTTGGAGGTTTCTATTTCTGAGTCTAGGGGGAGTGTGTTCAACATACAGTACGAAATTATAGGACAGAATATTGCTTGCATTTACTGACGCCCCATCAACAAGAAATTTCCTCCTCCAAGACTTACGAGCTGTATCGATCGTAGTAACTTACATTCGTCGGACTTTTTTTTTTTTTTTTTTTTTTTGTTACTGATGCACAGGTATACCCTGTACTCATTCGAAAGCTCGTTTTTTCCTGCTCTTGAACGCAGTAAAATATTCAGCAGTCTCCTTTGTGAACGGCAGTTTCCGCTCAAGAGAGACATAATAGGAAACTTCGCGGCCAATAAAACATACTGAGTACGTTGTCAAGTGAACGGCAAAACCGTTACAAGGAATGTTTCATGAGAAGTCAGATACCTACTGTGTTAGTAACGAGTCTTCAGAGGCTTTTCTTTTTTAATTAATAGGTAGGTTAACAGTTCGTTATTTTATTTAAAACTTCGGATGAGGCATTTGTGATCAAAGTCACTTTGGAGTCTTGGTCTTCTCACTTAAAGTGTAGGAAAATTAGACTCGTAGACTTCCAAGATGGAATAGTGTATTAGCTCCTGAAATGTTGGCAGTAATTTTTTTCCTGTGAACTACGTGACCTGAAAACTTAATTTTAAATTAATTATACGACTGAAATTCTCAGTAGGCAAGACTTCCTTTTTGTCAGTTGTGAGATAGCTTAGTCTATATAATTTTCAGTTTTGCTTTGTTGTTGTCGTCTGTAAAGTTTCACTTCTTAACTTAACGCCGCCTACCCAACACTTCAAATGTGTCGCAGTGTGTTCGTAAACGGATTTTTTTGCGGAAATATTACGCAAGTGCCCGCTGTGCCAACGTACGAAAGAAACAAACTTCAGGTAAGGTGGAAACCATGCTAACTTGAAACGCTGTTTCTATGCGCTTCAACATAGCTAAAAACGGGCTTTTCAGACTGTCGTACTTCTAAATGTATTAACCGGATGTACGTGAAACTCAGATTACGATATGTACTGAACTTTGCTACAGACTTTACACCAATAAAATCATGTCACCGTTTGAAGTACCGTAGTAAATACGCAGTGCCTTACGTGCGCACCTGCATCTCTGCTGTGTGGTCAGTGATTGAATGCCTTATAATACAAAGTCTGGAGGTTAAACCCGCAAATCACAGACGTGTTGTGTCACAGTTATTCATGTACTGATTGGCACAATAAAAACTCTGCACAAAAACACTCTGCCAATAATCATGAAGTTGAGCTGCAGGTGTACACATAAGACACTAAAACAAAGTGGGGCAAAAATATTTTCGCGAAAAGCAAGGGTTCCTAATGATTAGATTACCGCGGGAAAACTTGACGGTTGGCTGGGTTTCAATGTATGTTCAGGTCACCAAACAATTACTGGATTTCGCTTGTACGTGGAGCTGTTACCCTATTTGACTGAGGCAATAAGAATCACGCTGTTGTAATATTTGCCTGTTATTGGTCTGCAGACAGCTACGGTGTGTGAGACTTATATCTAGAGACTTGAAACATTCGCGTTTTCATTTGGGCACAAAGCTAGAATTCCATCAACTATAAGTTCGCGTCACTTTCGCAACTGGCCTTTGACACACCTCCTGGAAGTCTCTGAACCAGTAATGCAGTGGCGGCTCGAGGGTTGTTGTCAGGGAGGGCACAAGTTGCTGAGAACTGTACACTCGTGTGAACGCACCTTAGTATAGTAATGACCATGTAATATATACTGGCTAGTTATTGTGTTGTGAGCAGCCAGTAGTAAGCGGCACCTACATACCAGCGTGTCAGTGGCTGTATAGGTCATTCGGGATAAAGTGAACACTAAAAATTCGACCTTTGAAAAATATCACTAGCCCTTACTGCATATAATTCAACATTAACTCTAGTTGCTTTACTGCTTGTATGGTTGACAGCGAAATTACGCAATATAGTTCCGTGTATTTTCTTATTTAAATACAACAATATTGAAATAAAAGTAATCGAAATCGACATTATTGTATTTTATATCATTAATAAAACTTTTTTTTTTTAACAAACTGTCTGGATTTATACCGACTGTACAATTTACCGTCGACGCGCAACTATAAAGTGACGTGTCCAGAGAGGAGATACATTTCTCCTCGTTAGGTGTTACGCGCAGAAAGATACGAAATGACTGAAAATATAACTTTAGCAGGGTTTTTTTTTAGTGTTCACCTTATCCCAAACCGCATATAGCGTCAACTAGCGCACAACAACCATACACAGTTCTCCGCAACTTGTGCCCTCCCTGGCAACAACAATAGAGCCGCCACTGCAATAATGGATGTAACTAATACAGACGTATATCACTTTAACAACAAGCAGCTAATGAGCATTGATGTCTGCTTCAGTTCACATATATTCTTGCAGGCTAGCCTAGAGGTCAGTGAAGCAGCGAATTTTTCCCATCTCTACTTATATCACACAATTATACTTGTCACAAGAAACTACACTGTTTCCAATGGTATGTTGGTATAAAACATTTTCTGCAATATACCATCATCTCTATTCACGATGTAAGCAGAGCGTAGTTGTGCATAGATGTGTCACATTTGACTGTGCCAATCAGAACATGGTTATTGCGACACCAAACTTCTGTGATTGGCGAAGAAGTTAAGAGCTAAACACATCCACTACCTGACCACGAAGCGAAACAGGAGATGTGCACGTAATATATTTAAACAAACTGATGCCAAAATCTTTCCGAGAAACTTAAGTCTAACAACCACACGTATTATGTACACATGGAAAACATTAACTCTATCATCTTTCTAAGTAATGCATTCCTATAATTTAATTAGTGCACATTTTCACTGATAAACGCTTTCATTTTTTATTTGTACAGAATTCCCGCAGGAGCAGTATTCGAACAATCAACCCAATCGAATATTAGTGGACATCTTTAAATATTCGTCGGTTCCATACCGGAGTGCGGTACAAAGTAGTGCTAGCCAAGGGAAAATCCTCAGAAAAGTATAGAATAAACTAAAGAACATTTTTTTACAGTGTGCTTCCATCTTCAAGTGAAGTAAAAGTGGAAACTCGGAAGACATAAAACTGTAACGACGTATGTCCACAAAAGTGCAGTACGTTATCCTATCCCATTGTAAGAAATATTTCAGTTTTTACTGAGGGTGAGTTATGAAAACAGTAACGTTCTTAATTTTGCACATGCATGTGCATATGTACTATATATTTAGTTTAATATCACGTGGTCTTCAAGGAAGTGACGTCACCTCAGTTACCCTCCTCGCAAGAGCTGCCTGGTGGGCCTCGTTCTGCCAACACCCTCCCCCTGTGCCCGCCCATCAAGCCGTTAATTCAGGGGCGACTACACTACGCCGTTAATTAACTCCTCATTAATTAGCAGCGATAACGCGAGGTCCTGACTAACGGCCCGGGGACATAGGCAATATACGCACATGGGCGCAGCGAGACACGTGGACTAAAAACACGCCGCGGTGGGCCTCAAACCCGCCATGAATATTCATGCTGCTTTAACTACGTTTTAATGGCGCGCCTGAATGGCCAGGCGTAATCGCTTCTGAGGCGAAGCCGCCACTGGACTTTACGCCCCGCGCTCAGCTCAAATTCGCGGCTTTTCATTAAAGAGAATTTGTGCCTGGGTGACGTCCATTTCCCTGCTAGCGTTTACACAACGCAGCTTCGACCATAGCGAGAATTAGTCTTTGAAAAGACTCGGCTGAAAACAAAATCCTAACTGTACTCGTACCTGATATTTAGGGACATGCAAGTTTACAGTTATTATCTGACAACAGACTAGACAGCAAGTAACTGTATGCTCACATCACTTCTACCGTTGGCCGGCAGTTTGTGTGGTGCACACGAATAACTTTCTCAACCAATGATTAGAGAGGATGGAATATCGCGAACATTTCTCGTGCCAACATAGCCTTGAAAACGCTGTAGTTTTTTTGCAGCGTGTATGATTGTGTGATATATACCTGACACGACGTAGCTGCCTGCAGACCAATAACCAGAGACCTGAAAAATTCGCGGGTTCACTGACCCGTAGGCAAGTCTCCAAGAATATTTGTGTACTGAATGTGATAGCAGTTGTTTACTATATGCTCGATGACAGTGACACGGCCTGTATTCAGTTACAGTTTTATTATTGGCTCAAATACTTGTAGGAAGTGTCGAGAAAATCAACGGCCAATTATGAACTTGATACAGACCTATAGTTGCTGGAACTCCAGCTTGTGCCTATAAGAAAACGCGAATTTTTCAGGTCTCTACCAATAACAGACATTAAATATTACAACAGCGGGATTCTTACTGGCTCAGTCAAACAAGGTAACAGCTCCACATACGAGCGAAAGCCAGTAATATTTTGATATACTGAACGTACGTTGTAACCCAGCAAACAGTCGAGTTTTCCCGCTATAAATCATCTTCAGGGAGCACTAATTTTCGCGAAAAGAATTTTGCAGCACTTTGTTTCAGTGACTTACGTGCACATCTGCAATTCTGCTTCATGAATATTGGCAGCGTGTTTTTATGAAGTGATGTCTCTCATTTGAATTCGCCAATCACGATAACGTTACTACAACTTCACAAGTCTGTGATTTGCCAGTGAAACCCCGAGACACGTCAGAGATAAGACGTCCAATCACTGATTACAAAGCAGACTTGCAGATGTGCACGTAAGTCACTGAAACAAAGTGCGGCAAAATTCTTTTCGCAAAAATTAGTGGTCCCTATCATCTTCTATACCAATGATATAAGGCGAACTGTAAAATGCCTGCTATCCTGTAATGTAGACATACAGGAGTATTAAGGGCGCCGCCTACCCGCGCGTGAGAGACTCAAAAGCGACGGAGCAGTAAGGTCGACCTTGCAGCGCGCATCAAATGCCGCGTCGCCTCAACGACCCAAGCGCTGAACTAGCGTGCAAGCTTCCCGCCGAACAGTTTTTACTGTGGGACACTAAGCGGTGACCATACAATTATATTGTTGGAAAGTCTGCAACTAAGTTCAGTGCAGGTCGCATTCCGAGCTTCACATACATCCTGTTAGTACATTTTGAAGTACGCCTGTCTGAAAAGACCGTTTTTAGCCATGTTCGGGGGCTTAGAAACTGTTCTTAATGAGCGTGGCGTCTTAACAATGAGGTTCTGACCTTGTCTGAAGTTGGTTTTCTTTTCGTACGTTGCAACAGTGAAGATAAGTGGAATTATTTCGTAGAGAAAACCTGTCTTCTCATAAAGCGATTTATTTGAGAATGTTCAGACAGTACATTTCTTACTTATTTAGGAACTCTGCAGCGTAAATAATTTAACCAAATGACTTAACAGCAGCTCCGAGTCGAACAAATGTCCTGTGAATAAAAATAATCATAAAAGTGGTCAGAATGAAAGACATGGGGGTGGAGAAGACAACCTTGGTTTTCTATTGAAGGATAATTCAGTTATTGAACGAAACTAAGTATTTACGTAGTTCAGCCTCACGTCAGCAAACATAAATAACAATCAGCTCACTATAGCTTAAAAATTCTGTTCAGTGATGCTTTATGTCACTGCTGACTGTGGATTTCAAAATTACGTCATCATAATAAGTTAGAATTAGGCTAAGCAAACATAAAAGCATTGAATCCAGGAAAGTAGCACCTTAAGTGACGGCAAGCAAGCTACGACACAAGAAGACAAGTAATTGGACTGGGATTGCAAGAACCACCCCTGAGAGACTCGGAGACAAACACCACGTCAGTTCTTGGGGGATGATGCTACAGGGGATGAGAGGAAAAATTAAGGCCTCGTTCTTTAGTTCAGCAGTGCGGTTTCGAAAATATTTTTTAACGCAAATTAATACTTATATCAAAAATTCATTTTGTCAGTTTTAATACTTACATATCATCGTTTGTATCTGAATTTTTCTGTTGCAATACACTAAACAGATTTTTGGATTTCTGACCCCTGAAATAGCACATATTTTCTTCTCAAAATAAGCCGAAATGAAGCAAAATATTTTTTTTGCTAGTAAACGGTACATTATTTAAAAAAAACTCTGGCAAAATTGTGTATCACATGACTGTGCACAATCTCAAATTCTTTTAAAACATTCGGTTAAACCATTTTTAAGTCATTTGAAATTGTTTGAAATAAATGAAAGATCGTGGAAATAAATAAACGCTGAAAACATCAGTTGATTTCTACGCTTTTTTCGAAGCCAATATGGATAAAATACTCAATGACAATTCTAGATAATGGCATTTGCCAACTTTATGAGTAAATATTTATCCAAAATTAATTATTCGTTAACGCGTGATTTCTTGCGCCGCAGTTAAATGCACGAGGTTCCGGCGTCAGAGATTGTGCCGCAGAAGTTCGTAACACTGGAAACAATTTAGTTTAAGACGTTGCCTAACACTATTGTCTAGGATTGCTATTGTTTAACTTTCGCAAATTGGCTTCATGAAAACCTACAGTTATAGATTAATGCTTTTAGCGTTGAATTATGTACCACGCCCTCTTAAGGGCTTGTTCCCGATTTTTTTTTTTTCAGACCGGTGCCTATAACTCAAATATTTTTTAACCAAAAGTTCTGACAAAGTTTGAGTCAATGTGCAATCACACGATGCACAATACTGTAGACGCGTTTTTTTAATAATGCACCATTCGCCAGCAAAAAAAAAAAATAATTCCCTTCATTTTTGCTTATTTTCACGACGAAAAGCGTGGTACTTTGGGTAATAAAATCTAAAAAACCATTCAGTATAATTCTACGAAAAAATTCAGCTACAAATTATAACATATAAGTGTCAAAACTGTGCAGCGAAATTTTGATATGAGTATTAGGTAGCAATAAAAAAAATATTTTCGAAATCACTGCAAAACTCCGTAACAAGGCCTTTAGGCGGTGTTGTAGAGAGGGGAAGTGGGAGGTGTTAGCAAGATGTTGCTCTCATGACGCAACACTTATCTTGCAAGCTCCGCCACCTCGGCCAATGAGAAACGTTCTGGCTGAGTAAAATGGTTCGGCACACGTCGGGTATGAAATAATTCCTCCGCGGAAACAGCAGCGACGGCGGAAATGAACTACGGAGATGGCGTGCCGCCCTGAGAAGCAGTCTCGCATAAAACTCAATTAAACCTCCAGTAATTTTTCACGTGCCACGGAATTGTTAACAGCGAACCTCCGCTTCCCGATTTTCTCCTCCATTTTTATCTCTTCGAAAAGCAGGGAAAAAATTTGAAATAGAAACGTGTAAATCTTGTCGGGATATTTTTTCCCTCCCGTGCAGTGCGGGAAAGTAATTTGGCACTCCTCCACTTTTAACACCGTCCACGTGAGAAATAACATCTCCGGCGAGGAAGACTTGACGAAAACAAACTGTGCAATTAAAAAATGTAATCAGCGAACTTACGCAGTATACCTCCCGACTTTCAGTGTTTCAGTCAGATATCTTGTGGGAGGAGTTAGTTCTTTAAATTGAGTAGTTTTTCGACGGCAAAAGTTGTAATTAATAACTTCTACAATCATTTATAGGGCACGTAAATAAAAGTTCAATTATAAATGTTAGGAAGGCGTAATTTATGTTTTTAAATACTTTCGAAATGGGAATATACTTATTTAGTGAATTATTGAAGACATACGCTACTGCAGAGATATATCGTCGAAGAAAAGCAATATTGAACAAAAAAACAGAAGGGGAAAATATGTCTGATTGGTTTTCATCAACCCATACATAAATAACCCTAAAATAATTTCCCAGACAAATTCTCTCAAATCACAAAACGTACAAATAAATGAACTTATCTTTCGTTCATCTGTATTTCCTGTAATTTGGCACAATTCTTCTCGATATTTTTTTTTTTAGAATTTATTTCTTTTATATATTTTAAATACAGTTAATTCCGCTCTTTTTTTTCCTTAAGTTTTCTTGGTTCACTATATGTCTTATTAGACAATTTAGCTCTAAAGTGTTATATGTCAATAATTTTTCACTAATATAAAGAAGCAATTGACCGGGTAAACTAAGTGTTTATAGTCTTCTACGCAAAAAGAAATACTAACGAGTCTCGCAGAGGCAATGTCAACGAGCAACAAATAAAAACAATGCCTTGTACATAGAGACTAGACAGGCAGTATGAGCACATTGATCACCCTTCATGTGTCCCGCACGTCTCTATGACACTGTCACGTGTTGCCAGCAACATCAGTCACTTCAAGATGTCTCTTCAACGAGAAGTTTGACACCAGTCAAGTCAAGAACCACGCACTTAAGAGACGACGAGGAAGGCGGTAAATGAACAAGAGTAACAACTCCATATAAGTTACAAGGACAATAATTAAATCCTATCTTTAATTACCTTGTGAGATTGAAGAAGAGGTATCCTACAAATACAACTACCCCAAGTCATCAATCCAAATAAAATAAAAAACAATAAATTAATTGTACATCTAAACTGTCGAGCAAGTCACATTATGCCCTATTATGGCCAAATGTAAATGCATGAAAATAAATACGAAAATATTATTGAGAAATTTTTTTTTTCCAATATAGCGGCGAAAGTTTCACTTACACATTCTGAAGTACATGGTATGTGTGTGACAGTTGTACATTGCTCGTTCAACTATTAGTTCACTGAAGTCTGCGAACAGTCGGAGGACTGACTGCTTGAATCTGCAGCTTAGACCTGCCTGAAGTAGTTTGGAACGTGTTAACACTAGTCTACACGTTTCTCATCATTAAGCGATAAAAATTATTTGTATTTTAAAAAAATGCTGAAACTGAAAATAACAATTTCAAAAATTCAATAATTGTTTTATTACAAATAATTTTTATTCTTTATTTTTATGAATATGGCATTGTAGCCTGCAATGTCTTTATCCACTGTGATTTTTTTGAGTTTGGTATATCAGTTGGTTTTAGTGTCTAGTCCTTAAAACGGAAACATGCAAAATATGACTTTAACAAGCCATTAGGCGAAAACTATGAGAGATAAAAAATTTCATAAGAGCCAAATTTAGTCCCATTTTGTGTCTAAAATAAGAAAAAAATATCTGGTACAAATAAAAAAAAATGGTGACGAAAGTATCGGTAGACCACGCCCTTAACAGCTAAATCGCAAGGTCTGTAATATAGCGAAATGAAAATTTGCGGAATAGTCGCATAGTTAAAATTTTTCTTATAAGAATTTTAATAAAGAGAACAATAATAAAATTCAATATGGCGACTGAAACCGAGTCATAAGGCATTGAAACAAATTGCTGCAGAATTCTTCTCACCAAACATCACTGGCTCTACGTACAGTAGTGTGCATCGCGGGGTGCGCAACTAGTTCACTCTCCCTCGTAATATTGAACCGCAAGTAGCCTCTGGCGGATGCCCACAGTCAAGACAGGTGTTTGAACATGTTGCATTGTATCATCGACTCCACACGTCTCACTGTTCAGTGTTGACTGGCTACAAACACCTGCGCCAAGTGTGTGCTGCAACATGCTCTGTCGCTGACACATCAGACAATATAATATTACCTACCAACACTTGAAACATTAAGGGGGCCGTCTGTGTGAGACCTACAAGTGTAGAAGCAATAAGGACGACACATTGCGCGCATCACGCCTCACCCTAGCCTGTAGTGTGCAGTCTTCTCGGCGAAGACTACCCTCTATAAGACGTTCATAGGTGATCCTATTTAATGACGTCATATTAAGACTCATGTGTAAATTATCCTGCACGTGTGTACTTTTAGAATGAGTCGGCGCCACGATTTACGTACGTAAAAAGGACCGCGAAAACATTCTTGTTTGCCAATTTTGGTCTCTATTAAATATGTTTAAACGTGTATTGGTGAACATGAAAAGTATATACACACGCATACAGTTCTTCAAATGTTTTCCTAGCACACTCATGCGCGATGAGCAGTTTTTAAATACTCTTGTAACGTTCGAAGCTATACACACAGCTCGGTGGTCTTTGCAGGCGGCTACCTCAATAAGAAATTAAAACGTTTATAATTTGAGAAAAGCTTTAGACAATACTCAACTAGTGATTTTTAGGGTTTTCAGTATGCTTTTTATTTCTTTAGCGATGCTAGGGCGAGGGAAGTGGAAGTGGTGAAAGGGGGTCGGTGTCTGCGCCGGAAGTGACGTGCTCCGGAAATCTCTAGTTGCAGGAGAGAAGGCAACGTGGCTACGTGACCTGGAAGCTAGCCTACACCGCTGTCTGCAGGTCGCACGTTCTCTCTCACACACGTATATATACATCTCTACCGCTTGTGAGAAGAAACACGCTGCTGAGATTGCAGTCAGCCTCTCTGCAGGTTTCTGTCTCGGGACAACAACAAGTAAAGTTGAACCCAGCTATCCCACTTACAGAAAAGGTTTACTACAGACAACCATATATAGGTTTGTGTAGGGCGAAAACAATAGGATACACCTATCCTACTGCGTGATACTAAGGCTTACCACAAACTTGTTAATCATTTTAAATGCGATGGTATACACGATACATTGGCCACATATCGCTGTAACCTCACATGCCAGCTCTTATAGTCAGCAATGTGTAAAGAGCCTTACCAGCTTTGTGAAGCCCGCAATGTGGCTTATCACAGTATTAAAGTATATCACGACATATAGTCACCTTCGATGGTTGGAAAGCTTATAGAACAGGTTAAACTTAGTTTGATTGTTCAAACCAAATGTATGCTGTGCAACACTAAAGCCTCCTGTTGAGGGAACAAAGTCATCAAAGTAATATGGCTGAGTCAACATTTACAGGGATATTTCACTGTGTACGAACATAAAACTGTTGAGTGTACGAAACCTTTTCCTTTCTGTACGTTGGTTTAAACCTCACTATATTAGGTTTGTTTAAAGAGGATCATTACCCACCATTCTGAAATAATGTAAGTTCTGTATTTAATTAGCCCTACAAATTTCCATATAACGTTATATGCTTCAACAAGGCAGAGGGAATATTTTCTTGCATTGTACACATTAGGAATTGTTTTACTATAACTGTGACAATACGTAGAAAAAATTACTCTCTTCCTCCGGATGTCTACTAGTCAAAAACTATGAAAGGTACTGTACTGAAGGTTTGCCAATATGATAAAGTGTACGAGGGAAATATCTGTGCCATATCAGACGGGAAATTTCAGTAAATATAATTGTATGAAACTTACAGCGAAAATTCAAGAATTCTAAAACAGCAGTTACTGATCCCCCTTAAGCCCCGCTGCCCTAGGTTTACTTAAACCCCGCAGTCCTTCGGTTGTTTTAACCCCACAATCAGACGTTTCTTTGGATTCAAGAATCCTAAGTTTGTTTAAACTCACTGTACGAGGTTTACTAAAACCTCACTTCAATAGCAATAGGTTATCTTAAGCCAACAACCATAGGTTAAGTTGAACCACGCTATTTCGTGTTTTCCCCAACTCCCAATAATCTAATTAAGCTTAAATCGGCATTATTCTTGTTTTGTTCCCACCAGTAATATAGTTTTAATGCTTACATAACAGTATTCCATATTTGTATAAATATGATATACTCTTTTATATATATTTATTTATATATTTCCATAAATCGCACCACCCAACGGTTGCTTTGAACCCACTTTTATAAGTTTGCTTAAATACCACTATAATGCGTAGCTATGGATACCAATATTCTTCGTTTCCTTAAACTTTACTATTCTAGGCTTGATTAAACTCTATTTTCCTAGGTTTGGTTACATTCAGTTGAAACATGCTATCCTAGATAAGAATACGTTTGTTTATGGTACATAAATCACGAAATTCTGGGAACCATATCGAGTATATAAAACAATTCCCTATGTGCTCCAAAAACGAAAGTTTCCCTCAGTGTAAGGATCACAGAAAAGATAAGCTGAGAAGTGAGTACGCAACTAATATGTTATCTCTGGTTCTAAGGGTGCGTTCACAAAGAAAGCTGGTTGCAAGCGCTTGCTAACAAGCGCCGACAAGCGCTGACCGGCGCGAGTAAAAATTCGAACGATAAGTAGTGTGTGTGTTCAGAGAGAAAACTGGTTCCGGCTTGCAAGCGTCGCCTACAAGTGCTGACCGGCAAGCAAGAACTCGTAGATACTTGTTTTTCGGCGCAGGCAGGAATCAGTCGCTGACAACTACGTCTACAGTCAATATGGATGTCGATGAATTGATTTCCCAAATGTTTAGAAGAGTACCTATTTGGGACAAACGTCTCAAACTACATGCGAATAGAGTGTACGTAGACAAGTGTTGGAAGGAGATAGCCGTGGAAATGAAGACTGAAGGTAAGCATGTGCAATGGCTGCAGTACTGTCCAAATGACTGTCACTATTTCCCCTACAATGTTGCTCACAGTACTCACACCAACACGGAAATTGA